>JAPYYQ010001344.1:0-41169 GCA_030522585.1 Anagyrus pseudococci
TATATATATATATATATATATATATATATATATATACAAGTAATTATTTTGCGATCTTATGGTTACAAATGACGGTACGTCAATGTATAGTCAACATACATAAAGCGAAAATGTGTTGCACGAATTACCAATATGATAATTTCTTCTCCAACTTTCGGTCTTACTTCAATTTAACGACGAAGTCGTCAACGTGCTAATCTATTTATTTATCTTTGTTTTTTTTTATTTTTACGCCACTCTACTGTTATATTCATTTAAATAGTTACGTTTTTATTACCTTCAATGACCAATGATCATCAAATGAAATGTGCTCCGCACGGCCGTTGATCTGTACTTGTAGACGGTAGATCAGGAACCGCGGGATTCCAATTTTGAGACTCCCTCGCGCGACTCTCGATAAATATTGAGACTTTATCAAGTAGCTAACTTTTTACGATGGATCACTTAAACGTTTTAAATGAATAAAGAGATATAAAAGCAAATAAAAAATATTAACAGTTTACCATTAATAAACAATGTAAATTTTATTGATAAAGCGGCAAGATGCAACCGATTTAGCTTGAAATACTGAACCTAGCAATTAATAATAGTTACCTACCGACTTCATTATTATTATTAATATTATTATTATTAATATTATTATACATATAGCATATGGAATATGTTGTATAAATATATGATATATTAATTATTACTATCTTCAAGTTTAAGACACGTTATTTGCGACTTTGTGTATAACAAGGAACACGCGATTAAAAAAAGGACCGATTTTCGTGGCCGCCTGTAATTATTGCTCTATAATCTTGTGTCGAATATTTTTTTAAAAAAGTTTTCTTAATGTCAAGCTTTTATTTTGTTCTGATATACTTTTAACAACAGTCAAAATGATTTTTTCAAATATTATTAATTGTTACATTATTTCAGAGTAGGAATGTTGTATATTTGTAAAAAAAACAATAAAATACGAAAACTATCTATTTTATACAAGTTGTACTATTTTTTGTGACATATATATATATATATATATATATATGTATACGCATATATTTATACATATACATATACACACATAGATATGATTTCAAAGTAAATTTGCGATTATAAAAAAGGAATAAGTAATTGCTAAGCGGGGAGAATTCAGAAAAGAAAATTATTAAGGAAATGATAATACTTGTTGAAATGTGTATAAAAACTTCTCTTTCTGGGCGGTCGGGAAATCCGGAAGCGCTGCCATTTCCGCTGCCAATTATTTTTAGCGGTGTTGTACTATAGCGAGAATGTACGTAGTCATTTTAAAGACACAGAATATTATAAATATATACATACCTAATTATTGACATTGAAAACGTTATAAACTGATCACATATGGTTGCGTATATATAGGCAAAGTATAAGTGATAAATGTTGCGGCGTCTCGACGCGAAATATGAAAATTTTAAAATGATGCATAATTATTGAGACATCGTTTCAGGTTGAAGGTTTAGTAAAACACAAAATGACATTTTAAACTCTTACTTCGACGGTCAATAAAAGTACTGTATCTTTCATAAAAAAGTTTACCCGAGTTTGTCTTTCTTATTTTTTATTTTTCTTTTTTTCACAGTGCGAGACGATTTTGCGAAAAGGCTTACGTGACTATATTTCCTTTGCATATCTCTATTCTGTATGAAGTATAAAAGCACTTTAAGCAAAGTCCTCTTGTTCATCTCATTTTATATGAATACATTTTTACTGTTGCTAACATGACGCAGTAAAATTTTGATTAACTTTATTGGGATAGAGAAGTGGGTCATTTCGGCTGTCGATTTTCTACGTATCTTTTCTTTCTACTTGATAGAAATAAAATTAAACGCAATGTTCGTCGATGAGCTGAAATAGTACCTGAAAAGTTTAGTTACGTTTAGAGAAGTTTAAAAAATTTCTCAACTTTTGTCTCATCACTACTTATCGATATGTGTTTGTGACTACTTTTACATCTCTGTTGTTTTACAAAAACTTCGTATACAACTAATCACGTATATTTGGAATTATTTAGAAGACTATCCTCATTAATTATGACAGATCATAACAGTACTATCTATTTAAGACAGTATATCAGTGTCTCTCATTCTTTACTCTATTCTTTCTTCTCTATTTCTATTCCTTTCTGCCCTTCTTTCTCACTTTAATTTCTGTCTATTTCTATCTTTTCTATCTGGTACTTCAAATTCTATTTCTTCCATATCATTCTCTAGTTCTCTTTTACACATTTCACTCTGCACAGTAAAAAATAAAAAAAACGAGTAGTGCGTCAAGCCAACTTTAATAAACGCAGAATACAAATTTTAATATTGGAAAACAATGAACATTTTTTTCCATAAATTAAATATCTTTAAAAATTTTACTTAACTGTAAATAGTAGTACTATCAATATATTGATGTGCAACAAAAATATTTTTTCTTGGCAATAAATATTGTTAATAAATTATAAATATTTTTTAAGTTCGCTTGCTCGCTCTCGTGATTTAATTAAAAACTGTATAAAATGATAAACGTCATAATAGCCGATCATATATAAAATATATGAATATATCGCCTTTAGTTTATACTAACATGAAGAATTTCCTTTTGCACTTGTGTATTTTGTATCCTTTTTCGCGTATTATTTTCAACGTTAATGTATAGCTTAGCTATTTTATAAATGATATTTTTATACTTATTTTAGCACTTTTTTGCTTAAATGAATCATACACAAAGTAATTTTTGCTTACCTCGCCTACATTCTCATGATAGGCAAATATTTATTAATCGGTTAACTAATTGTGTATAATTTGACGATACATACATAACTGATTTTTTTTTGCTTAGATAACTTTTCGTGTTTTCACTCTTTTCTGAGCAAATATAAAAGTTTAACTGTAAACTTTTAATTAAATTTTAATTAGCGTAAAATATATATTAGAATTTAAAATAAAATAACTTTGAGACTTTAATATTTGCTAAATGAAATATTGAAAAAGGAAAAGCAAATAGAAGCTTAATATTATGATTTTAAAATGAAATTCGGTTGTATTGGTCCGTATTAACTTCTGTCTTGTTTATCACGTTTCTATCTCTTTCTCTCTCTTTTTTTGTAACCATATTACCCTTTACTCTTGAAGGTGATAGGTGGCGAGTTGCAGGAACGTTTGATACCGGTACCCTACAGCAAGAGCTCGACAGACCAAGCTGTAAGCGCTCCTCTCTCTCTTGCTCAGACTTCTGCGCTGTTAAAGACTTTTGCATCGATCACATGCTCCAGATATTTTCTTTCCTTTTTATTTTTTGTCGTGTTTATTTGAGATTTTTATTTATCTACTTTCAGGTTTTATGATTTCAATTGTATTTTTGGTTTTTATTTTATTTTTGTTTTTACCCTTGAGCGCCCGCACAAGTTCAATGGGCATCTGGAGATTTATTCACACTTGAACGAGCATCTTCAGGTGCAGCTTTTTGCTTAGTGTCGCTGGCTTCAACATAAAACGACGTCAATCATTTTTATTTAAATTTTATTCAATTTTTTAAAGAATTTAGTTTTTTTTTGTTTACGTATTTCCTTAAGTAACAATCACAATTTTTTAATTTAAAAGTTTTACTAAAAAATTTTTAATTTAAATTCAGGAAGTGCCTTAAGGATTAACTTTCTATAATTTATTTATTTATTAATTATTTATTATATAATTTTCATTAATATTACTACACGTTATATTCGCTGTCGCTGTCTATGTCTGCTTGACTGTGTCGTGCGTCCGCAATAAGCTCTTGCATTTACCACTTTAACAAACAACACTACTTACACCTATTACTAATTGTTTTTCTTTATTACTTACATACTTTAAGGAATGTTTACATATGTACATTTTATGAATATTGCCTTCTTTGTTGTTTATATTTTATCTTTGCTCTGTACTATTTTCGTGCAAGCTCGTAAATTCTATTTCTTATCAATACATATTTATGAACTCATCTTTTTTTCTTAGGCTTGCATGTGCTCCAAAGCGCTATACAGTGTGTATTTTGTGATACAGTTGTGAGCAATAATGAATTGCAAGCATTGTCATTGAAGAAAAACGAAAGATGGAAATCAGCTTGAAATCGTAAGGTCATTGGCATTTGACGTTTTTTTACCAGAAACGTTGTCTCCTATCATCGATGATCCTTATGAAAACTAATAGACTTTAAATTCAAGTGTAAACTAACTAAATTCACGCGTTTATCTCAAAGACTAATATATTTTAGAAAAAATAATAAATAATAACTTTAGCTTATCTTGTGCGTAAATACTTGTTTCGTTTAATTTTACTTCTCCCGCAACTCTATTAAATTAGTAGAGTGCAGAATCTTAATTTTTAATCGAAATTCGTTTTTCACAAATTCTAAAACGTGTTTGTCGTTTTAGCAACTATTGAAATATATTAGTTTTTGCAGTAGCTTTTTAAAAATTGTTAGTTTTTACATTGACCGTCGATACAATCGAAATAATAAAAACTCAGTGGTATAGCTAGTAATATTCTCAATTTCGTTAAATACATTGTCCAAGATAAAATTTTATTTTTAATATATAATAATTATTTTATATTTTATTTATTAAAATTAGATAAGATTATATAAGATATTAAATTTTATAAATTCCTGTTTCCTTGTTCCAAAGTTTGATTTCCAACGACAACTAGAATTATAAATATATATACATACATATATTTATATTTATTAGATAGCACATTAATTGATTCGACAGAAAGAGGATGCTTCTGACTAAAAATAGTGTAAAGAATAGAGTAATTACGTTTTAATATTTTCTTAAACTTCAACAAGCTAAAAATCTTAATTTTCCACGAACTGACACTTATTAAATTACAACTTTATCTTACAAAACTCGCATGATGTTCATAATGCAATAGTTTAGTTGTCATAATTTTTTTTAACAAGCATGACTTTTCATATCACAAAGTAATAAATGCACAAAAGATTTTAAAGTTATACTTAGATTTTATCAAGATAAAATAGACATTAGATGCATTGAGCAAAATAAATAGTGATATTACAATTTGAAAATTTATTAATATATAATTATATTATATTAAACTTTCACATTTAACTATTACAAATAAGATTTTGCTTTTTACTAGGTAATTAAATTTAGGTTGGAAGCATCCCTCAAAATAGTCTGAGTCAATTTTTCACGAAATTTTTTCGTTTATAAGAATTTTCCGATTGATTTATAATTTATGCGTGCTGCTTACAAGCGTAGTTGCGCTGCTCAATTTTAAGATGTTATACGATTGTTTCTATTGGCGTACTTTATTTTGAGCTGTTTGAAAGTTTTATCTTATTTTAACTTGCCGTCAACTTTCTTTCTCTGGCTAAAGCTGTGGTTTACATGCGCGGATGCAGCTTTTGAAGCTTCTCAAAGACTCTTAGATGTTTTTGTACCAACGTAGAAAATATAAATCAGGCATCAGAGTAAAACTATAAAAGAAGAGTATGTATACCCAACAACTTTCGAAAAAAGAGCATCGAAAGTATAATGTCAAAAATAAATTAGTTTTAATAAGATCGCCAAACTATAGTCCAGTATTTTAGAAAAAATGATAAATTTTTTAAGTATTTTGTTTCGATTGAAAAATAAGCAATCTATCTCTCTAAAAATCATGGAGAAAAGCGAACTCGAAGAAACGATATAATTTTATACGTCCTCGAAAGCAATTGAGAATATAAAGGCAGAGACAATAATGTGTCATAGTCGAACCAAGAGACGCGTATGCTCGTACCGTTGGTTCTCTCTGCCCGCCCGGCTCTAACGCCACTAACGAAGTGCACACAGGTGGGCCAAGATAGAGCAGGTGTGGATACATTAATAAAGATCGTCTACTCGTCTACTCGTCTTGTGTGTTTAAAAAAGCGTAAGTACACGACGACAACAACAAAAGAATACAAATATAAATAAACAACAGTTATAATAATACATTAAATCTGCAAATTATTCAAATCTGTTACACCTTGAAAGTCTCTGCAATTTTAACATCATAAATCATAATTTTCTTGCATTACTTCTTACATATTTATGTATTTTACATGCCTATTATTGTCGTTACGTGTACACAAACAAGTGTATTTACTCACGTGCAATATTATCAGTACAACCTGTCTCATCATTTTTCACAATGTGAAGTTGAAAATGTGAGTTAAAAAAAAAGACATAATTCTATTAAACGATTGGCAAAAACGAGTAAGAAAAAAGGAAACTGCTACATTGGAAACATTGAAAACGATGTATTTTTTACTAACAACTTTGCAGGCAAATCTTCAATATTTTCAATTGTTTGACTATTTTAACCACGATAAAGCATGCTTGATTTATTATCGTCTTTTTTTTATACAGTGCTTTAAAACCTTCCCCAAGGCTCGTTGACCACTTGTTTGTTTCATTATTATAATTTACGTAGGAATCAATGTACGTGACTTATACATTTATAAGTGTGCTCCAGACTTGGCTCCATTATTTGAAAAGCAGTACATTATAACAAAAACAAAATGATTTGTATCATACACTGATTGTTAAAAAGAAAAAAAAAGGAAATGAACACTGCTCTGCCCATTTTGCCGTGCGCTTGGTCTTTGGCGAGACTGTGCTTTTTATTATCATTGTTGCTAACACTATTTTTATACATTGCCGTCGCGTTGATTAACCGTTGCTTCGAGTTAATAAACGCTGACTCTCTTTTCTTTCTTCAATACAGGCTCACTTACAGCGTCCTTAATTTTTTTTTCATGCGTTTAAAAACCAATGCTTTTTCCATGCGTCGTACAGAGTGTTTCGCTTTCGTTTATATTTAAATTTGTACATCACTTTCTGCTGATGGACACAAGCATACGTATTTGGTTCTGTTGTTTAAAATGCCTGTGTTTGACCTTTTTCGTATGCTTCACAGCGTGTTTTGTGCAACAAACATTTCTAAAGTATTCGTGCACATGTTTTGTGTTCTTTTACACTAAAGTTTGCTAATTGTTTTTTATAAAGTTTAAGATTGGTGTTTATCGAGGTAAGACATCCAAAAACAGCAAATGATAACAAAATACATGACTATTAAAATTTTAAATAAAATCTCTAAATTAAATGTATGTACACAATTAACACTTTCTCTACTGTTCTATAAGTAATCTCTAAAGTTTTCACTTATTTCTTGCATAGCTAAATATAGCCTTCTTTTCTTCTCTTTCTAAATCTGTACTTCTATATCTATTATTCATCTAAGGCTGTCTTACATACTATTGAAGAAATTGTACAAATGTACAAAAGAACTCGCGTAACCCAAGTGCTTTTTCTATTGCTAGACATGGCTTTAGCTAATACATAAATATATATAAATAAAATTATAACCGTGAATGTTGCTGTACAAAAATCGAATTCAAATTTGTTTACTAATGCGCATATTGAGGGTTTTAATGTCTTTTGGCTTACGTTTTTTGTTTAAAAGTAGTCTACATATGTTTATATCAATATGTACACACTGTGTACAAAATGGTGTAATTTATTGGATATCATTTATGCTTTAAAAATGAGAAAAACGAAAAGAGCACTCTGTAAGTCGCTTAAACTAAAAAAAAGAACAAAATGAACAAAGTTTTTCTGCAATTGGTGTTTCACCGAAAATCACTTTTACTTATTGCAAAAGAGAAGCTTATTACTAGCGAGTTTCGCTGTTGATTAATCGTTTTAAAAGATGTTGCTTTACATTTATTTTCAATTTTTTGAAAACGGCTATATATGCAAATAATTTTTGATACATATATACATATATCATACTCCCACTAATAACAAAGATACAAGGAAAAAAGGACTTTTGTTTTCCGGTCGATGGGTGCATGACGGCAAAATTTTTGTCTTTACATCTGAACACATACATTGCCAAAGCAATTGTACATGCAGTTGTTGCCTTTTTCGCGGTTTGTTAACTTTATGAGATCCAGTCTTACAATTGTTAATACTTACTAACCGTTTCATGAACGTTAAATGTTTAATCAAAAGGAAAAATATGGCTTCCTAAATTTTTTCTAAATGTAATAATTTATTTGCAAGAAGCGTCTGTTCCTATGGAATATTGTGGCTCCTACGTGTATTACAATGTATAAAACACCACTCGACCTGCCTTAACAAAATTTTTAAATGTCTCATTCTTAAATTGCTTTCTACAGAATTTTTGTGTTCCAATGACTGGATAACAAAATATAATATAACAATGAATGAGAAAAAAAGTCCATTTGCTTGTCAACGTCTTTTATTTTTTGTGTAGCTTTTACATATTTACAAACATTTGCTTTTATCTCGTGTTTAAGAAAATGCTTTAATTTTTGAAAGTTCGCAGACTTAAAAGGCCGTTTCAATTTTTTAGACAATTTTAGACAAATATTTAACCGGCCTCTTAAACAAAGAAAAAACAAAAAGTCAATCTTATCCCCGAAACAACTATCCTTTACCCCTTTCAATTATATTTTGAAGGGGTTGCGCTTGCATCCTTATAAAAAAAAAAAAATTCCACACAAACAATTCCTGTAGTTTTCAATAAACCTGCTTGATAATTCCAATAACCCGTTGGTAAATTTGAAATATGCAATAAATTTTTGCAATTCAAAAATTAAATTTTTTGATAAACATCGAAAGTTGTTGGTTAAACAAATGATACTGAGATGAAAAACATTGCCATTTTTTCAAAGAATTATCGAAAAAGTCAGATATTTATGTACGTTAATAACGAGCACATATTCGAAAAATAATATAACCAACTTCAAGCTTTACAAGTAACTATTTTTACAAGTAATCTCTTTGCACGTTTATGAAATGTTTTTCAAGATATCTAACTGTTTCGATAATAGAAAAAAAAGCATAAGGTTTGAATCTCAGTTAGATTTGATAAGAGAAAAAACAAAGAAATAAAAATATCCCATCCGCGAATTTTCCCATCCAAGATGAATCCCATTCCGAATCCCAGCCACGCACGATCTCTGTGATCCGAGAATAATGAAAAAACAAGATTGCTCGGGATTGATTAAACAATAGTAACTAATTCTGGGCGTGTATCGGCACCCCCGGCCTTTGTTTTGCCTGTGCTTACAGATCCGCGTAGTGAACGCATTTCGACAGGGCCTGGACTCGCGCTACGGCGAGCACAGCAACACGAATCTCGCCGAGGTGCTGAGGAAGCAGTCCTCCCTGAACAAGCGGCTCTCCCAGACGAGCAGCATCGATTACGCGGACAATCTGCCGGACGAGCTGGCCATTCCCGAAATCGACGTCGAGCGACTCTCCAGCCACAGCCACACCGAGACAGCCGTCTAAGCCGCGCGCCCGGGCCGCGCTGAAAGCGGACACCCAGTCACGCATTCGTCGTCGTCGTCGTCGTCGTCGACGGCGGCAACTGACTCCGCGCCATGGAGCCTCCCCCGAGAACCCCCCGGACATCGAACCACCTGGCCGCCATGCCAGCGCATCCAGCCTGGCGCCCGAGGCGTCTAGGGCAAGGAGCCGCGTCTCGACGATGGGCCACCTGGGGGACAGCGGGCCGCGGTAATGGGTCCGGGCGCAACCGACTAGCACCGTCGCGTCACAGACTCGCAGTCGGCGGCCGCACACGCCGGTCTCCACACGCCGACGCCCGTCGCAGCCGAGATAAAGGAAAAAAATATTAAAGAGAGAGTGAAAGAGCGAGAGTGAGAGGGATAAGGATGAATAGCTCGAGTTGTTGTTATATTGCGTGCAAAAACGCCTGCCCGCGCGAGCGCGCCCGCCCTATACGTAGAAATATATCGTCGCTGCAGCACGCCAGCGCTAAAGTATGTACGCACGGACGTGCGCCAATCGGTAGCTCCCCCGATGTACAGACTTCGGATCCGACCCCAGTCAAGGACCCATTGATATACTCTCAACTACACAGCTCCACATATACTCAGACTCTATCTCACACACACACACACACACACACGCACACAATTACACAGAAATAACGACAGACACACGGGTGCGCTCTTCTTTTTACGCTTATGGTTATAATAGAATTAACGACGTGAGAGATTCGACAGAACAAAGAGAAAATCTAATAATATGATAAAGATAACGATAATAGAGATGAATTCTGTGTGTGCGTGTGTGCGTGATGTAATGACCGTGCGCGTGTGTGAGGTGTATGTAGAAGCGCGCTCAAGCAAGCGAGCCAACAAACGGTCCCGCTATGCGATTATGCGCGAGAGAGAGTAGGGGCCGAAAGCGAGCCGAGCTCGCCGAGTCGATTACACGGAATAGAAGAGAAAGAAAATACTTTCCGATCGCCGCGAGAGAAAACTGTGCGCCGAGATAAACGAGCACAGACACGCGACGACTTTACGAGCCCTATAGGTCGTTTATGGCCACTGAAGAAGACTACGAAAAAGAAAGAGTACGCACACTTCTTCTTCTTCTACTTCTTCTTCTTCTTCTTCTTCTTCTTGACATTAAAACGGATCCTAATCACCCTCCTTCACCACTCACCAACACTACTCAGCATCCAGATAACCTCTGCACTCGTCAGTCCAATGAAATTGAACACACGGGGCTGGTAAGTCAGGCAGATAGACGGCGTAAGTGGAGAGAAAGGGAGAAAACAAGTGTTTGTCTAAGAACAAAAAAAAAGTACATAGTGTGGTTATTGCATACGTGAAATGGGTGACTGCGCTGCGAGAGGAAAAAAAGGGAGAGAATCTAGTGCGCGCACGCGTAAACATATACATATAAATAAATTATACATATATAAATAATACAACCACATGCCCAAACAAACATACACACACACACTAAATGGGAGAAGTAATTATTACAGGTGCAGGGGGAGAGAAAGAGGCGGGAGAAGAGCATCTGACTCGTTGGACGATGATTGAAACGCGATGATGTTGAAGGCTTTCCTAATCGCTCGACGCGCTATAGCAAATCCCGGTAATAGAGCAACGTGTCGGGTTGAAGAACGTTCGAACCATTGTAAAATAACGAGTGTTTGTAAATACGTTGTTATCGCGGTGCAGTGTAGAGGATGGTAGAAGAGGTGGGGGATCCGACAACGCTAAGACGAGCGTTGCAGGCGAGACTCGAGCGGTGTGACTTGAAGGGGGAAAAAAAGGGGAAGGAGCTGGCGCCTCGCTGTTTCAGCAGATCTTTTGTACCTACCGCCGAGACGACGGTGGACGAGCCTTTTGTAATGCTGAGAGCGCACAGCCGCCTTTATTCCCCCCGCCAAGTCTGCTTCGGCGAGAGCTGCAAGTAGTAAAGATCCGCGTCCGGCGCGCCAATTGAGCGGAGTAGACGCAGCAAATGATCACGGTAACGGTGTAGCAAGACTCGGCGCTTGAGCAGTAGACCGTGCAAGCCGTTTTATGTGTGCAAGTGTGTGTATACGTGTGCCGAGACACTTGACGCAGCACTGCCTTTTTATTTGTAGATTTTTCGTTCTCGGACTTGGATTAACGGACGCGCCGAACGTTTAGTGGAATCACTTGACGTCGTACTGTTACACAGCAGCCTGACGATCGTATTGCTCGCGAGTCATGTACGATGGGTTCACTTCGCCCTGATGTTATGATGAAAAAAAATAAATAAATAAATAATGACTTTCACAGGACTTTAGACACTCGTCGCTCGAACTAGACGGATAGTTTTTTCGATTCGACGTAAGTACGCCTTCGTTGCGCTATTCCGACGTGCAGCGTTCCCAAAAGACAATGCTCGCGACATCCCTTGAGACACTAGCCGTTTATTTGTTTGTATAAATTTTGCTGAAACGCGGGCATCACGTCAGCACGCAATTATTGACGGTAGCGAAGTTACACATATGGTGCTCGGTATGAAAATTCCTAAGCCTGTGCGAGTTATAGGTGCGAGAGGTATGCTTCTAGCCCTCGCTCTTTCTCTCTCGTTTATCGTCGCATCGGATAAACGATGGGCTTTCTCGTTTACTGCGTTTGCCTCTTCTCAGACACAACTCAGGCCAATACCCATCCCTTTTCCACCTCTGTAAAAAAAAAATACTTCGTCCTCTACCGATTCTCTACTTCTTATATACTTAATTCTTCTGTTATTACCCTTGTATGATTTTAATTGTATAATATTATAAATATATATGATATTGTTGCTTTTTAAATAATAAAAAATTAAAAAAAAATAATTAAAATTTTTCGAGGAGAACGTTGATACGAAATTGCTCGGCTAAGGGGGATTAACTGAAACGAATATAAAACATAAAATCATGTTCTCTTCACGGCTTAAACGAGATATGATACATACAAATATCATAACTATACACTTATACCCTTCGCTAGCCTCAGCCAGGGGCGGATTCCACGTTATGTACTTTGCCAACCGTTTACTTTTGTCCTTCTATTTAATTTATATTACGTTGTAATTGTATACTACTGTTATTGTCTCTTTTATTTCTTTTTATTTATTTCAGTTATGTCGACATCAGCACATTGCCATGTGTAAAACTATTGTATTACTGTTATTTTAAGGCGATTCGTACTTCTTTTTTGTTAACTAATTTAATCATAAGATTACTTCTGTACAATGGTTTTTAGATTTTACCTCGTTGACTCTTACAAATTTTTATCCCTTTCCCTATATAAATATATTAGCAATTAACCGCTCGACTTCGCTCTGTGTTTGCATGGAACCTAAGATAAACGACTCATGATTAAGAGAGAAAAAAAAGTTGCAAACGACGTAAAACTGAGCAAACTGTTAAATGAGTAGTACGAGAAAATCGGGCTACAGCCGAACTACGATCTGCCCCTATTCACCACCCCGTTATACCGCCACCGTTTTTTCTAAGCCCTTTTCCTCCCTCCACTTTTTATCATTCGCCTCTTCGTACCTTCTATCCTGTTTACAGAAAAGAAATTCATGTAAAACATAAAAATCGAATCTTCAAAGAATCCTTTTTCTCTTTCAAAGAATCTATGTATAAGTATATATATAAAATTAAGGAGTAAATTGTCGAGCGGCCCGAAGAATCCTCGTTTAACGTCCTAGTCACTCGTTTTGTTTGTACGCAAAAAAATTATATATATATATATATATATATATATATATATATATATATATATATGCATATACATATATATAGCGATTAATTGTTGATTATTAATAATTAAATAATTATAATTATATGATAATAAGATGATTAAAAATAATGATTGTAGATTTAAGAAATAGAAAGTAAAAGTCAAACAAGTGAGGAGACAAAGTAAAAAAGTGGAAATAGTAAAAAAATATATATATAAAAACGAAACAATGGGGGGTTTCTATCGTACACTCTCTTGCAAAAGGTTAAATATGCCGCGCATCTCAGTTACAGCGCACCTCAACGTCGTATAATTGATTCAAATTTGCATTATTATTATTATTTCTAGTACTATTAATACTATTATATTATGTGATTATGATTAACATTATTGTCGCCACTATAATTATAATTATTTTTACAAATTTATGTTCATTACTATTATCTTTATTATTATTCTTATCATCATAATTATTATTATTGTAATTATTATTTTTAGTATGAAAAAGATACGAGAGTGTCCCTTTTTAAAGTAAAGTAAATGGAAAATAAAATAAACCAAGGAGCGTGAGTACGTATATCAAATATAAATACTTATATAAATAAATCGTGTATGAGAAAGAGCGACCAGGATCGCGAAATAGGCGAAAGACGTCCATCGCGATTGTTCGGCAAAGTGAAAGGGAGAATGTAAGAAAAAGAGTGAACGAAAGAGAGAGAGAGAGAGAGAGAGAGAGAGAGATAGAGAGAACGAGAGAAAAAGAGAGTGAAAAAGTTTAAGACAAGGACAGTTTTCTGTGTGTACTCTCACGTGTATATTTATTAATAAAAAAAGATTTTAGAAACTTTCAAGCGCGTATTCTATCGCACCGAAATGTCGTCGTAAATTAATATAAAAAAAAACAAAAATCAACAAACAACAAAAAACTTTCTATTACTGCCGTAACAAAAAAAAGCTATTTTTTAACAATAGCACCTGCACACATTTACACGCGCATACACGCATGTGAAATTAACCTTTTGTCCCCGTTTCCTTCTCTTCTGCCCTGTCCTGCCTACGAACAAATATACGTATAAAAGCGCACGTATGCGAAAAATACGCCAAAGTAACGCAAATACCTGAACAAACGAAAACTTATATAGATAAATTAAACAATCGCAGGCAAACTGCAGGTAATTCATCATTCTGTCTCGTAGCGATTGGGACCAAGCCTCAATAATCAGCCATTTCACTTGAAAGAAAAACGATAAAGCGCTACGCGCGATAAAAAGACGCGCACGCGCCTCGATCACACGCCGCACCACTCACCCAATCCCATCGCGCTTGCAAACCTATTTGTCACCTCTACAATCTAATAACTCGTTAATGACTAGTGAGAATAACAATGGGGCTGACTCTGTTGCCGATGCTACATAAGTCGCGGGTAAAGCGAACGGAATCTTGATGTGTGATCTCGAGCTCATTTTTCCTGCTCCAATGTCGCTCGAAGGAAAGAAAAGCTCTCTCTCTGCCGCCTTCTTCGATTCCCGCCTCTCTCCTTCTACTCGCCCTTTTTACCTTTGCATCTTCTTCTTCTTTAAAATTAAAGATCTTGTTTCCTTCGAGCCACGTTCCTGAGTGCGCACATTTCAAATAATGTTACAGATTATAAAAAAAAGCGCTATATCGTGTTCCAAAGCGAGAAGATTGTAAAGTACGTTATTTTGACGAAGTTTCAGCCAGAAATAAAATCTCTATTCGCCTAATATTTTGATTTTCATGGTTCATTAATACATCAGTTGAGACGAGCGAAGTTTTGAAAATTGTATTCAAATTGAATGGCGAATTAAATGATTGTAGAAAATAAAGTGTTCGAAATGTCGTCGAAGAAAAAAACATAAAACGTTTTAAGAAATGAGAAAAGGCTTTAGTTCAAAGCACGCGTTGTAAGCTTTACCTAAATAGTAAACAACAACAAAAAATACTCTACATAATGAATTCTAATTACTTACGCACTGTAATATTAAAAAGCAAGTATAAGTAAAACTATAATCGACGTTAATAGTGAAATTTTAGAGATTTTTAAATAAAAAAAAAACACGACTAAATCAGCGCGAGTCTGATTTCTCGGTTAACACGAGAATTTCTGTTTCAGTACTAAAAATTTCGAATTTTAATAAAAAAAAAAGAAGGTTACAAAACAAATTGACCGAGTTCCCATCGCTATTTACTCTTGCTAAAGTATAACTCGTGTACGTAGTAAGTACCGATCAAGTTTCATGAGTACCTCTACAAAAGAAAAAGGCGGTGCTCGGACTTTCGTGTCAATTTTTAAAATGACGTTTGAAATTCCAGGAGTTGATCTCCAGCGAGTGTAAAATTGTACTGTGTACACTAGGCAAGGCATCGGTTTAAAAGAATCGTCGCGCTTAGCCAAAGCGAATCCTGACTAAAAGCTTCTGCGGACTCTATATATCGGGTACTCATTGAACTCGGGCCAACGCACTCGCTCGCGCACTCACTGCACGCTCCTTCTCCTTCTCTCGACATCTTTTGCCTCGAGGATGCGGGCAATCCCCCGGGCACAGCAACTTGGAGATTGTCGCGAGGCGACGCGAATCAAACGTACAACGGGCGTCGGGCTCGTCTGTTCTTAAAACGAGACTAACTTAGAAATAGCGTATAGTGACATGGCGCACGTGTAGATACCAATTGGCCGTAGAGGACCGTTTGGAAAGCCTGCAAGCTCGACTGGCGCAGGAACTTTATAATTTTTAAAAATGATTAAAGTTCCGCGCCACGTTAATGTCTTATTACGCGCATTGCCAAGCATACGAAGGCGCATTATTGGCTTGCCGATAAACAAAAGAGAAGCGACGGAAATAACAAAAAAAAAAACTAAAAATTCACAGCAAGTCGAGTGTGTAGTGTAAAAATTTTGGGGCGGCGCGACATTGGGGTATGCATAAGCGAGTGACCGGTCCCTTCCCTCCACTTCTTCACGAGTGTATATTGCGCGACAAGCTTGCGGATCTAAATGTGCTCTCGAGTGTAAGCGTGTGCAAGTATGGGTGTGTCTGCGTGTACAGTTGTTGCAAAAAGCCGAAATCCGAGGAAAGGCGGGCCGAGAAAGGCGTTTTTTTTCCTCGTCGTAACATTGATGAACAAGCCGCTGTAAATTATACGATTCAACGTGTAAATAAGTGCGACTTTAGCGTTGTTTGGCGATCCAGAGCCGTGTGAATTAAAGAACGAGAACAGAGAGACGTTATTTTCGACATGGACGATTGGGACTATACAGTTCGCGTGTGTAACAGCAGTCGGTTCTACAACAGTGTGGACAATTTAACGAGTATATCGATGACGATCGATCATTTGACGCTTATAAATTATAATTATTATTGTATACATATGAGAGAAGAGAGAAAATAAGAAAAAGCTAGCGAAATCAACGGAGAGATGTAATAATGTTAAATTTAAACGATTAGTGTCCTCTATTGCCACTGCGAACCCAGGCGAGTGCGCGCGCGCGCACGCACACTCTGCTCGCGTTGTAGAGCGTATCGCTGAAATTTTCAAAAAGAGTATATATACATACATTTGAATAACTATTAAGACTTACTTAAGCAAAACAAGAACACAAGTATAGAGCGAGTCTGTGGAAAAGATAAACGCGATTATAAATTATACGGATGATGAGCATCTCTCTAAGTCTAAGGGTTGAATCTTTAAAAGAAAAATAAAATGAAAATAAATCCTATCGAGATATATATAAATATACATATATATATATATATATATATATATATATATATATATACACATTCATCGTAGCCTTATTTCTCTTTCTCTCTATTTCTATCTTCATCGTTGTGTCGAGTGGCCGGCTCTGCAGCTACGCACTACAGCCCCTTTGTGAGCCTGTACATATACGAGATCCGAGTCTCCACGAGCCCTGCCTTCTCCGCGAACTGCATAATAAAGTACGAGTCGTCTATCGTTCGAGATGTACGCGAATGTCTTCTCTATACATCCTTCAATCTCGAAGCCGGTTCGTTGTTCCGGGAACGATTGTAAAAATTAAAAAAAAAAACAAAAGAGCAAATAGATTGTCGCGAGCGCGCGAGACGCATAGAGTAGAGGAGTTATTTGTAACGTCGCTTCGGGACACGTATACATGCACACAAGCACACGTACGCGCTTTCACACTCACACGTACAGGTTACACTCACACGAGACGAGTGGTGAATTTCGAGTCACTCAACTGCAGACGCGACTTATATTCTAGCTGTACATTTTAAAAATGAAATTTTTCTATTAAGTGACGAGATTTGTACTTTTATACTGAATTTCAATGGGGTACACTACAAAAAAAAAAAAGTAAATAATCGATCGAACAAAGTCAAGTTTAAGGGGGAAAAATTTAAACGGGACTTCACGTTTAGTTGTTAAAGAAAATAATGGAAACAATGGTCACTATTTATCACTTGGGCTTGAAATCGATATTTTATTGTTTAAGTGGACGAAATTCGACGATACATAGTCCGAGACATGACCGATAGCTTTTTTTACGAGGCAAATTTTACTTAACGGGAGTATACGAAATATAAGCTCGCGGGCCATCTCGAATGACAGACTCATCGTGCGTCTTTAAAATAAAACTTTGAAAAAAAGCGCGTAATTCGTTGCGATTAATTCGATTCCAGCCTTCGGCCTCCTTTTTACCTATAGGACAGACTTTGAACGAGTGCGTTCCTTTCTATCTCTCTCTATCTTTCTCTTTCTATCACTTTTTCTTCCATCGAAGCTATTTGTACTTAATCTTTAGCGAGAAGTAAAACAACCTATTCATATAAATATACGCGTATATAAAACTGTAAAACGAAAAAGAGGCGAAGAGCTGTGGAATAACCGGCATCGAGAGAATACAATAATCTCGCATTGAAAAGGCAAAGTTCGGAGACTCGGCCCGAGACGCGATTAGGCGGGCGCCCTTCGACAAGGCGGCTGCTACGAAAATTATTCATGTACTTTATAAATAGCGATTGTGAGGAATAAAATGTAAAAGCCACGATAAATTGTAGAGTCTCGGTACATTGAACATCATTAACAACATTACAACGTTAAGCTGTCTATTATTACGTAAATTACCAAAGTAAACGAGAAACAAAAACAAAATGAAGAAATTAATTATAATAAGCGACACGTAGTCCTTTGTCAAAGGTGCGCGAGAGCAAGTAAGCAGGCGAAAAAGATTACATTGTTCATATAAATAATAAAGTATGTGTGTGAGTTTATATATAAATATTTATGTATATACACACACACACACATCGTCAATCCTTTCTTTTTTATTGCTTCATTAGAGTATGATGATAAAAAAGAAATAATTAACCGCGCATTACTTGTTAATTATTATATATAAAATAGAGGGCGAGGAGAAAAACTCACGGGATGTGGGTGAAAGTGAGAAATAAAAGTGAGCGAGAAGAGAGAGAGAGAGAGAGAATAAATTACCAAGCATTACGAGCGAGGGCATATCTCTTATTAAAAAAAAAGGTCAGTCCGTTGATGGGTGAGAGTAAAAAATGTGAGAGTTAACGATTTGTGGGGCAAATGATATTTTTCTGTCGTTATTGTTAACAATTATTACTTATTCGTTAGTGCATTCTACGTACGAAATGCAGCAGATAAGATTATCAAATGAAATATTATTCATATACACACACAAACACACAAAAACACACACACACACACAAAACCACTCACAGCGCGCATAACGGTTTAACGTCTAAAAGTGAGGGAAGAAAGGAGAAATCCCTACTAAATGGACGAGAGAAGTGCTGTCCGCGAATTAATCGGCTGTTTTTTCTGAAAAAAAAAGAAAGAAAAGGGAGGGAAGAAGTTGAAGGCGATGTGTAGTCACGTGCGCGTGCTTCTTTCTACTCTTTTTTCCGTTTCTTCTCTCGATAGCTGATTGTTGTTCCTTTATTTCTCTCCATGCCATATAAATATAAGCTCGTCTCACGATCGCCTCACTATAAATATATAAATATAACATAACATTATGATAGAGAGAGACTCTTCGATTATCGGCGATCGGCTTGAGCAACTTCTCTCTTTTTACACTCTAGAAAAAAAAAAGAAAAAAAAACAAGAAGGGGCGCGCAGAGGAAGCGAGCGTTGCCTCCTATACCGTCTCTACACGATTATTCCTCTCGCCGCTCCGCAATAAACTCTTCTCTCTTCTACCCTTTTGTTATATACCGTACTTATTATCTTTTCTTTCCATACTGTTAACGACCGCATCGACGTTGTAGCCGTCGTGTATACGATCGCGAGTGCATTAACTAATAAAGTTGCGGACGCAAATTTCATGACGAAAGAGTGTGGCGAGAGTTAGCAAAGGCGAGCGAAAGAGAGAAAGCCTTGAATGGGTGAAAAAAAGAAGATAATCTTATTCTATCGACACAGTAATTCTCTCTTTCGCGCGCGCGCGCGTGCGCCAGAATAAACTTCCTGCGGTGATACCGAGGGCTCGGAGGTTTTCGTTTTTAAATGTTATCAATGAAGAGTAAAAAGCTAAAGATACGTTGATTGTTGAATTTAGTTGTTATATTGTAGCAGAATGACGAGGAACATACAAAAATGCGAATAAAGATATTAAAAAGAAAAATCACAAAAAAACATTAATAAATGAAGCTCGGTGTCCTTGCCTACGTTGTACATAAAGCACTGCCCAAAAATTATTGAGATTGAGCAAACGGAAAAAAAAATGATTCAATAAATATAATTGATACGAGAATAGGAGAGAAAGGTTGTCTCTTAGGCGTACGGGAGTGCGGAAGCGTAGCGGGCCTCGTCTCGTGAGTAAAGCGCGAGTTGGGGCAGACAAAGTAACGCGCTTATTGTATTGCTATTTGTCGAACGCGTAAATGTTCTTCGAGATGAGACACCAAACGATGCGCTAACAAATGACAATGGGGGAAGGACAAAAAGTATATAAATATATAAATATGAGGTTGATTGTACTTTGATCTTGTACGTTATTGCAAGTAAATGAAAAAAAAAATAAATAAATAAATAAATAAACTTAATTAATTGATTAATTCTTTGACGCGTAATTCTATACTTAGTCACAACCCATGGAGATTAATATTACAGCAAATGATGATAATGAAAGAACACTTGTTGATTTAAGGGCGAGAAATAGTGAAGTTCTGATGAGCAGTGTGGAATAGGCACCTTTAGGAGACACGTACACATTAAAAAAAACAAAAAAAAAATAAAATAAAATTTAAAAAAATCAGAAGATTGAGAGAATGAGAGAGATAGCGAGAAAGAGAGAGCGAACGAAAGATACCATTCGTTATTTATCTATCGGAATGCATTGTACGAATATGTATATACCTATATAAATACATCTATATATTATATAAATTATAAATAAACGATTAAGTAAATGAAATTAGATAAATAAATGATAAAAAAAATAATGAAAATAAGAAAAAGGAGTGAATGAATTCATATAAGGCCAAAGATTATATGAATTGAAGCGTGGTTCTATGCAAGCTGAACGAGCGAGAGAGAGAGAGAGAGAGAGAGAGAGAGAGAGAGAGAGCAAGAAAGCGTGAGAGAAAAAGAGACAGAGAGAAAGAAGAAAAAACGCGCCTTGATGGATTTGCGGCTTCTGGCAATATATTATATTATTAATAATTGATTAATTAAAAAAAATGATTATAATTAAAGACTAAGGGTTGCAGGATGATTCACGATAAAGATGATTATGCGTTAACTAAGACGATTATTGACTATTAATTATTATCACATTAAAGAAGAAAGCTTGTTCTTAATAGTGCGGTGTAATTTTCAACAAAAAAGTACCCTATTTGTCATCGTAATCCGCTTTCCCGTGAATATACCCAATGTTTTATTATTTTCTAAACTCTGTTTTCTCTGCTTCATTTATTTGCTTTTCATAAAGTTATAAGATATTTATTTTTTCTTTTCAAGAAAAACATGTTGTGTAAATAAAAGTTTTATATAGTTGCAATTACAATTTCTTTTTTGTATTGTCTATATTTAGCCGCAAAAATAACTTGATTTTTATCGTACTTAGTTTATTTAAGTTGAGAATCTAAATGATGAATAAAGTGTTATTTAAAAAGTTTATTATTGCCTTCAATATTTCAAATTGAATTTTGTTTTAAAAATTTTATTTTTGGTGTGTTTCTTTGCATCGATGAGCATTTATTATTTTATTTTTCCTACTGAGGATAATAAAAGAATGCAATTAAAAAGTAAGTATAAGTTTTAACTATTTTTAACATTTTTTTCGAAAATAGCTAATGAAAAACTAGTTTTCATTGTACGAAATGAAATTTTGGTCATATAAGTTAGGAGATCTTACCTCGATGTAGATTGTTGCAGCCGATTATGTGACAGAAATAAAATAAACTCAAAGCAAAGTATTTTTAAATGGCCTTTCCAACAAAAATAAATTAAAATAGTATATAAAATAAAAATTTATAAATTGACTTGATAATTTGTAAAATCATTCAGAAAATCATTAGTTGATTAAAAAAAACTGTAAATTAATTATAACAACATAACAGATTAGGTTTCAATAACAAAATCTTAAAAATATTTCAGATGATCAAACAGTATCATTAAGTATGGGTAAGTAAATTCAAATGATTTATAATAAAATTAACATTTTATTTGAAAAATTGAGACGTACACAGTTGCGAAATCAGTGGATAGAACATGACGGTAGCATCGTTTTACAGTAGCACAGGTGAGTGAGGGTCATTCCAGAAAGATAACGTCCTTCCAATGGGAACGAGGACTAGTACGGAGCTCAAAACGGGGGTGGGGGGCTGAACACGGGCAGCAAATACTCTTATAACGTTGCGCGATGAAAATCAGTCGATTCGGTTAAAATTCAACATTTAAAATTATTATAGACAAACATTCCGATTAATTGTCTGCACTCCAAACTCGTCATTATTTTCGTCGTTTGTTGCAACTCCGAGAGCAGAACACTCGACTCGTTGACTAGTTTGTCATCGCTTTTGAGAATCAAGAACTCAACGATTCAAATGCATTACATTACGTGGCTGCACTTTTTTTTGTTCTTCGTTACAATTAGCAAAAGTCGCTACTAAAGGAGACCTTGAATTCTCGCTATACCTTTCCAGGTTTTCATGAAATAAGAAGACGGGCATACAAATTTATACTTGTCTAAGTTAAGATTTTATCTTTTCACTCTAACGAAATAAAAATATATCCAGCCTAAGTTTATTTATGTCCTTCTACTAATATTACTTTATTAGCTAATCAAATTCGTTATATGCAAGCTGGATATGTGTATAATAATTAAAATTTTTTTCCAAGAATCAGCGTAACACACTAAACATTCACGTAAACATTGTTTTACGAGAACCCTAAACTTAACAACGACGGTATCTGTTACTTTCTTCTTCTTTTTTAATTATTAATCTCAATTTTTATTAATCCGAATGCGTTTACAACGCAATAAAATTTTTCTATCTTGCTTATATTCTCGTTTAAATAATCTCGACGACGCGCCATCACGTCGTTTTATTAAATAAATGCAACATGAATGTACATAATAATGATGATAATAATAATAATAATAATAATAATAGCCGTAATAATATAATCGATAATATTTCGTTTATTTTTCACAGAATAAATACAAACGCGCTCGTCGCGACACTTGTATTGATTATATTTGCGAATATCGCCACAATAATCATACGATAATTATAAGTATATACGTATATGCGTCCAACGCTTTTTTTCAGTTTTCAATATTACTGATCGTATTTCGTATCGAGAGAGATGAGAGAGAGAGAGAGACAAGATATTCAAAGGAACTATGGCGGATTCATCGGTGTTTTCATTTTTAATCCTCGTCTGATATACTTGTTGATTACTTAAAAATGACAAAAAATCTCGTCTTCTCGGTCAACGGGAAGGTTGAGCGAAACGACGAGGTTAATTTAATTACATTGCAAGATAAATAGCCAAGGACACATTGAAACACACTACTGTCAACTTCAACACACGATACTATTGTTGCTGCGGGCAAACGAAGCTTGATAAATAAATTGGTGACCGTCGCTGTTATCCTGAGGGTTGATTACGCACATTTGCGACATTACCCTTATTATATACTATCCTTTATGTCGCGATCAATATTGTACAAGAATAACCTTTTCTTTTTTCTCTCTTTTCCTCTACTTTTCCTTAAGTTTTTTTGTTTGCTTTGCTTCGTGTAAAAAGAATTCGTTCGGAGCGAAAACGTGTACATCGCTGGAGCGCGTATATTGGCACTAGCACGTTATATACTTTTTACTTTCGTTTCCAGCGGATTGCGAAATCAAGTCTCGAGCGGTACATACATAATTATCGCTCGCACAAAGTTAATCCTTTGCGTATTCTGATAAAAAGTCTAGTGCTTGCTGTCGTGAGATTCTTCGCAGTAGGTGCAACGCTGATTATTTATTTTCTTTTTTTTTACATTCTTCTTAAAACTATAGCTTTATTTTTTTATCGAGATTCTTTGACATGCGCGTTCTTCTCGTTTGCTACTGAGTAATCGAGACGAAATATTGGAAACGATCAAGATTTGATGGCGAAAAATATTATTGTTTAGAAGGTCATTTTTACATTTTTATGGGGGGAGGAAGAAGAAAGGGTCTCGGGATAAAAGTACATCTAAAAGGCGTTCCGCGTTTTTGGCAAAGTTTTCGTTTTACTATCGGGACTTGTTTCTTCATCTTACTTGCTCTTTTGTATCTCCTTTTTTTTTGGCACTGCGAACATGTTACCCAAGGGAACCTGTCATTCCAACTAAATTTTGAAACGGATACTCAAGCGTAAATCATTTACAAATTAACCATAGACACCCTATGTATCGTATCGTTAAAATTCCGTTATTCACGACGTCCGTTCCGTTATTGATTTATACATTTTCCATTGCAATAACTCTATCTAGATATTAACTTTCATTTACTGACGTGAAATCAATTACAATTCGCTATGGTTCAGTAATTACTATGGTGCCATTATAGTTTTTTTTGATATTTAGACATTATTTTGATTGATTGAAATCAGGTCACGATATAACGATGCTCTCGTGTAACATAATCGGCTCCCTTGGATTAACATCGATCGCAATAATTCGGTGCGAGATTCTACTTTCAGGGCTGTCCTCTAAGACGCGCGTGTCTAAAGGAAGGGTGGGAAGCGCTCGGCCGTCACACCTATCTGAAAAAAGTCGCGCCAGCGACCGACGCGCGTTTATTTACAATAATTGGACGATTAAGTGAATTATGTCTAATAAGTGACTAAGGAATCGCACGTGAGTTCGAGCGGAGGTGCACGCGCAGCTATATGCATCTATACGTATGCAAGAAACTATAATAACTCGATATTGAAGTTCGGCCGACGAGATTTCGAGCGTAGGAGAGCATTGCTTGCCAAGGCGAATATTAAGCGATTGCGATGATTCGGTGGAAGTTCTTAGCCTATTTTTTTCTCGTTCAAATGGCATGTAAATTAGGGTCCTTTTCTATATATGCGCGACTTTTGGGGTAAACGCTCTAATGCCATTGGGATACGGACAAACAAGTTTGCTTGGGTTTGTTTTGATTCTTCACACAAGTTTAAGATTCTTCTAAAGTTTAAAACTGTTTTTAATTATTATGTTTCATAATCTTGAGTAACGTTACAAAGTTAGCTTTTGTTTTGCTTTGAAGAAATTCTTTATTAAAGCTTCTTATTAAACAGTTGTTGACTAGAAGTATCTCGTTGAAAGCCTTTGGTTAATGTCATATTAAATACAATTAAAAATTAATCTTTTGATTTTTGCGCCATTTGGTTCGCCCAATTTAGGACATTAAACGGTCTTTAACGAACGACAAACTTAATAATTACAATAAATGAATTATAATATATCTATATAATGTGATTTACATAAATTTCGCCACGAATGTTCACAACAATTGTCTTATCGTTTGCAGGAGAAAGCGCGACAAAAATATTCAATCCAGAGAATTAATTAGTTATCCAAGATAGATGCGTTAAGTTTTAGAAATTGATTTTTATAGTTATAGAAATATGCGATCGAGATGATATACACGATTGATTCATTATTATTATTATTATTAAGATTATTATTTAAATATTTCAAAAAATATTATATTCTACTTTGGAAGAAAGATTAGTGTCGCGCTTTAAAAATTCTTCTATCGATATAATCATGGCTGTATATTAATCCATAGAATTTAAAAAACGTAACTACAGATATCTATGTATATATTTATATATATATATACGCGTCGCTGCAGGAGCGCGTGAAAATGAACGTTTCATGAGCTTGTAACCGGCGTGTCTGGAGTGTTCTACAATTCTTTCACCTTAGACTGGCAAGTCATCGACCTAAAAAGCAAGGTTCTATACGTACATTACCATTATCGTTATTATTTTATTATTATTATTATTATAATTATTCTTACAGCCGGCGTTCGATCGTGGAAATAATCGAGCTACACACATTAAAGTTTTCTACATATCTGCTCACTCAGTCGGCTCTACTACTCTCTTTTCTCCCTCGCAAACGATCTCGCAAGACCCGTGGAAAAATACTCTAATACTCCACACTCAGTGTGTTACACTCATCTATATATGTACCGGAAATATAATGACATATATCCATCCGAAAAATGAAAAAAGTCGTTAAGACGCTTTTATCGACATTGTTACACGTTACATATTCATCCTCCAATTATAGTCCTTAAGCAATCCGCAATTTCAAAATCGCCCTGTGGCAAATGTCCAAGACTCTTATCAACATGGAAATTTTCTTTCAAGAGGCTCGTATTGTCGTCCCCGTCTGTTTGTCACTCGATCCACGCACACTGGCTGAGAAGAGGGTTCTGGTAAAAAACGTCGTTGTAATATTGATAAGCGCTCGGTTAAGTGCCGTTCCTGTCGCTTATAATGGATATCCGTGGAGGGCCGGATTATTTTATGCCCGCACTACGTTGTCTTGATGCTGGATATATTTTAATAAACTATCACAGAATTCGTTAATATAATTTAAACATTCGAAATTTAAATAAATTTTTAGACATGTCGTTTATTTTAACAGAAGTACATAGAAAAATTTAAACAACGGAATTATTTAGATAGTTATCAATGAAATATGTACAATTTAAACAATTAATAAAGACGAGAATAATAATTAAAAATTACAAATTTACCGTCAGAAATTTGCGACGTAACATTACGGGATTTCAATATAATTTCAAGCTTCAATATACTTTCTGAACATTCAAAAGTATCTAATTATTAAAATTTTATGATTTTAATATTAAGTGAATTTCAATTTTGCTTTAGCTGCGTAATTTGTTAGAACATTGTCTTATTAAACGTTTGTTACTAGTCAACCTTAATAAATTTACAAGGTAACGTATCTAAATGGCATTTTACGTTAGAACTATTCTATACTTTCTTTATGGACTATTTATTAAAGTTTTAGAAAGGAAATAGTGTGAAAAATAAAATAAAAATATAAATCATGTGCGTATAATTGACAAACAAAACCTTTCTAATTATCTAAAATAATAAAATGCGATATGTTTGTTGCATTTAAATTTGCAATTGAAAAGGAGTTGAACGTGTTGCAAAAGTAAGTAGAAGAATACTTTGGCTCATTTCATCTAATTTGTTAAGAAATATAAATTATACAAATAAAAATGTCCATAAGAAAGAGGATTGAACAAGACAATATTCTTGGGGGGCGAAATGAAAAGCGCAGGTTACTCTGCACCCTAAGGATATGCCGCGAAAGGAGCGGCCTATAATACAGAAAGCCCGTCCGCGCGTTCCCGCAAGTCCATTTACCAGATGCCCTCGTCTCAGTCGGCGTCGGACTCGAGGCTAACGTCGACCGTCTTGACGCGCGACGAATCGGTAGGTAGGAGCTCGAGCTTGTCGGCCTCGGCGTCGAGCATGATGATGCAGGCGAAGCTCCGGCCGGTGTTCTGGTCGCGCGGGTAGATGGTCGTCGGGGTGAGCTTGTCGGCGCTGCCGTCGACGTAGGCGCAGAGCTTGTTGTACATCTGGGGGAAGTGCCGGCGCAGCGAGACGCCGCGCTGCTTGAGCTGCCGCTGGATGTTGCCGAAGCAGGCCTCCCGGCGCTGGCGGGCCGCCCCGCCGGGGCCCGCGGGGCCCGGGGCCGACATCAGCACCAGCGTCTCCGGGGACTCCATCTCCCGGGTTATGTTGCACTGCTCGCGCGGGCCCGCGGGCTGCTGGGCCGGCTCCGCGGGCTCCGCGGCCTGCAGGGGGCCCGAGGAGCTCGCCGCGGCGGTGGGGCCGCCAGGCGGCTTGGCCTCGCGGCACGACAGCTCGAGCTTGAGCTTGGCGCAGCGCGAGACCGGCTGGCGCTCCCACATGACCGGGCCGCCGCTGGCGCTGGGCACCTCGCGCACGACGCAGACCGAGACGTAGACGACGAGCCGGGTCTCGGTGTTGTAGGACTCGCAGAGCCGGACCGCCTCGGCGTAGAGCTCCGCCCCCATCTCGCTCGGGAGGATGTCCGACCAGCGCACGTAGCTCGGCTCGCCGAGCTCGAGGAAGCCCGCCTGGATGAACTTCTCCGCGGCCTCGGGGCTCGCGAAGAAGCACTTGACCGCCCCGCGGCCCTGGCTCGCCTGGCCCCGGCGCGCCAGCAGGGAGACGTGCTTCAGGCTCGTCGGGTCGCGCTTGATCGCCGAGAGCACCTGGACGCAGAGGTTGCTCGCCCGGGAGTAGAGGCAGGTGCGCCGGTGCCGCTGCCAGTGCGCCCGCCGGCACTCGCGCGAGCAGTAGAGGCAGGTGCAGTTGTGGCAGCTCTTGTAGCTGCGCCGCGCCTCCGCCAGCGTCGCCGCGTTCGTGCACTTGCTGTTGCGGCAGCGCACCAGCCGCTCCTCGGGCCGGCCCCCCAGGTTCTCCAGGCTGCTCGCGCTGTCGAAGGAGACGCGGCGCTGCCGGTGATGCTGCCGCTGGTGGTGACGGTGATGATGCTGCTGCTGCTGCTGATGCTGGTAGAGCTGATGAGCCTGCTGCTGCGGGCCTGACCGCGAGCCCGGACGACCTGGAGGCACTGGCTCGCTGCCCTCGCTCCTGCGACGCTGCAGCGGTGGGCGAGAACGCGGCTGGGGCTCGGTTGACTGGGCGCGCAGGTGTGACGAGCCGTCCGCGGCTGCTGGAGGGAATAAGACACATGTTGAGTGCTGCATAGTGAACGCGGAACGCCGCTGTCATAACGAGTCATTTTTCAAAATTTTTTTTATCTTTAGTGGCTAATATATATATATATTAATTATGATTGTGGGTAGTGATGATGATTGCTTTAAGCTTGGTGAATATTATGATTTGGATGTATGTCATGACTTTTTTTTTATACTACAAGTAATTGGGTTTTACTATTAAATATGTATATTTTTCATGTTTGTGACCACTTGATTCTTCCATAGGTTTTAAGTGGCAATGCAGTGATCCGAGAAAAAAGATTTTTCTTTATAATTCACAAATGTACAAGTACTTTCTCAGTTTGGTTTTTTTACACTTAATTGCAGCAATCTTTTTTCTCGACCAGAGATTCTAAGTGTTTGGATTTGATTTGAGATCCGCTTGCTTAATAAGTATTCTATGTGCTTGAATAGTAATGTAAAAGTATAAATTATTATGTGTGTAAATTATCTTTTATTTTATAGTTTTTTTTAATTAAATTTTCTTAAATTTAATATTAGAGGGTAAGTTTTGATAGTAATAGATAAGTAAACTTAATTGTACACAAAAGGTAATAATGTCTGATCAAATCTAGACTGTTTCTACTTAAGCTGATATATCTATCTCTACCTTTCAACTTGAATATCATTACTTACCGTACAAAATAAAAAATTTATAATAATTTTAGGGCAAATTCCAAACAATAAAATTTATACAGTATTATTGATGTTTTAATAGATTAATCTTCAAAATAATTACTCAAAATTTGATCCCAAACAAAACTTGTAGCATATAAAATACTAGTACAAATATCTAAAAATAAAATATCTTCGTTTTCTTTACCATTGAGAAAAGCATACAAATTCAACATGAAAAGCCACCAAATCATCAGCAACTTCTTAATAAAACCATCTTGCACAACTATATCATACAATTCCCTCTTCTTCCACTTCATAACAAAAATAACCATTGTGTGTATAATTAATCTTTCACATCCAGCGACTTGTAATAGCCGCACACTTAAGCACAGTGGAACCAACAGAACAATCAAGTGTGTCAGAATCAGCTATGTGAAAAGCGTATTTGCAGCATTACATTTCATACGCACACGCACACACACGCCCACTCGCACACACAGACGTACTCATGAATGAAGCAATCGCATGTTATATATGTTGAATGAAGAGTGAAGATGTCGTTATATTTTTGAGCATGTAATTCTGCACGAGATGTTGATAATTACCGAGTCTTTTGTTTTAACTGAGCGGCAATTTTGGCTCTTTTTATCAAAAGCAAATAACTTATTTATTTTCTTTCTCGCGACAGTCGTTTGCATTCTTTTCTACTTGCTTTTCGCCGACGATTAAGTTTTTTTTCCGTTTTGCGTTAAGGAGAGCCAAACGTCGCACATAGATCGATGTTGCAGCTATTCCGGATCGGCTTAAACTAGTATAGCGAGGGAATTTTTTTTAATCGAAGCCAATTAGACAGTAATTTAAATCTTTATTAATAACACGCCAACGTATACTACTTTTCCGACTTTTGATGTAATCAAACGTAAAGTGCGATAAAAATAAGCCGATTAACGAAATTGAAAGAAGAAAAATTAAAAATGCTGAATAAATGAACATTTTCCAGTTGACAAACAGAGAGAGAGTGTGCAAGGTACAGAAAGAGAGAAAATATGTTTGCGTGATTTGAGAGACAAAAATAGTATATCTTGCTCTGACAACCCAAAGTGTATCCAATATGCAATAAAGATGCTTGTATATCTATATACATATATTTATAAGATACATATGTCTATTGTTTAAATAGCATGTACAATTAAATAAATAGATGTATATGAGGACTAGTATTGAGAAACATTCATTTTGCACTTACGTTATAAAATAAAAATTGTTGATAAGAAACGTGCAAAATTTTTCGTAAAACATATTACTTTGTATATTACTTGAAATGAACCGTAATAAATGGCATTGTTTGTTCTAATATTCAATCTAGTATTATTTGTAAAATAAAAATTCTAAATTTATTAAAAAGATAGAATAAAATCAAAATATTGTAAAAAAGATAATAATAATACAGAAATTAAGAAATTTAGCTGTAACCTTGTTATTATCGGCAAACTGACTGACTACGCGCATAATATAATAAAAATGTTACTGGAAAAAAAGTCAAATATTACATAATTACCATTTGAGAAAGTGTGCTCGCGTTATGATCGCCGAGCAATCTTCTTAAGAATCCACTTGTGCCTAGCAACTTTGTTACTTAACATCAAGCGACCAAATCCTTTACATATGCAATATAACACATAGAATAGACTAAAGTTCGACGAACTTTTGCAGTATCTGTCAAGTCAGTTACAGTCGTAATGTCGTACCTAGCTACCACCGTTAAACGTTTAACGTGAATTTCCGTTATCTTGGACGAGATTTAATCATCGTCGCTGTCATTGGGATGTGGAATATATGGGCGGGGAAGATGATGGAAGGATTTAATGAACTGATTTTTTTAATAATACATCGAGATATAGATATAAGCATACCAACTCAAAACTGCATGATACAAAGCTTTAAATCAAATGATTTTCAAAAATAAAAATTTTGTTGGGCTCGACCAACCGTTTAAGGCTGAGGTAACAGAAATAGATGTGATAATGGTTTCCTTGGCGTAGCGATTTGACTAAAGTGGAAGTTGTAATTCCAATCCAGACGATTGCTTTACTTGGTTCGTGAGATATAGTGCGCCAATGTCTGAATTTAATTAAAATATTTTATCAATTTATGTTTCTTCAGCAAATATTGTTGCCGCGTAATAGCAATGGCTGCAAAGAACTTAGCATATCGTTAATGACGAGTACAACAGCTATTGCCGTGAGAGCACTGAAATCGTCGCTTTGTACGTCGACATCCGTTTTGATGTTGAGGGCCAAACAGTCCAGTTCGATTAAACGTAACATTTATCACCAAATACACTGACTTAGTCACGTATTCAGACACACTTTTACAAGGAATGTAAATAAGCAGGCTTACGATAAACAACCTGCATTTTAACTGTAATTAAAACCAGAGCCAAAAACAGAGTTTTCAATTTCTTCTATAAAATTCGATTTTCTCAGTCTGAGTTAGTATTACAATCTCCACTAGTCAGATCACGGTGCTTACAAAACTGGGATCTCCCCGACATAGGAAGCTTTGTTTGAATGAAGATTAAGTGAGAGCTAAGCATTTGGAAACGAATATGACTGCAGTTAGTGAATCGAGAATCGATCGGCTTGGTCATTTGTTATTGTCAATTGCTTCCAAGGTCATCGCCAAGTCGAACGGATTCTCGATACTTAAAAATGTGTGCAAATTTCGTTTTGCAACGTGTGTTTTTTTGAGTAGAAAAAAGAGAAAAAGCCGCGAGGACATTTGCCGGATGGTACTCGACTTCCAATATGCTCTGTTGACACGCGTAAATGCCATTTCAAGTGTCTTAAGCCCGCTACAGCTTTAATCACCCTTTATTTTAGACTCGAGGTTTTCTCTAAAGCTTTACAATAATTACAAAGCATTTGCTTATCAATGTTATAATTCATTTTTAATATTTCGCTTAGCTAAGCTAAATTCCGGCAGCTGAATTTGATTAAAACATTTTTATACAATGTAGCTTGAGTTTGACATTAAAAATAATTTTGGTAAATGAATTTGTAAGCGAGAAACATCATTACAGACCGGGAAATAGCGGCGTGTCAACAAGAAATATCGAGTTACAAGTCCCCGGTGTAAGCCAGGTGCCCTTTACAAAAAGAAAATGAAATAGATAGAAAAAGAAAGTGAGAGAGGAAAAGAAAGAGAGAGAGAGAGAGAGAGAGAGAGAAGCAGCAGAGGGGGCACGGCTGTGGTCGCGCAACACACTTACGTAGCTCCTCTGCGGCCTACCTTGGCGGCCCCCCTTGGCTCAACTCGTTGAGCGCGCGGCAGCTGCTCGAGCCCCCGAGTTCGGCGTCACCGGGCCAGCGCACGCCAGCCAGAGCTCCAGATCTGGATGCCGCCAGCGGGGATCGCGCACTCCTAGACCGATCACTGATGGCGCGTCGACGACGGGGAGGACGAGAGCGGCGTGCCCTGCCCGCTCTGAGGTTGCTGCTGCTGATGCTGTTGCTGGTGGTGGTGATGATGGTGGTGGTGGTGGTGATGCGGCTGCTGCTGCTGATGATGATGATGGTGGTGGTGGTGGTGGTGGTGGTGGTGTCCGGTCGGCCCAGGGCTCGGGGTGCGAGAAGCGGAGGGCAGACCGAGCAGGGAGTCGAGCACGTCCTCGAGAGTCGTCGAGCCCGGGCTGGGCTTGTTCCAGAGAAGGATCGACTCCTCGGCTAAGCCGGCCCCACCACCGCCTCCTCCTCCGACACCTGTTACCACCTGTGGCTCCTCGTACGACCCTATACGCACCAGCAGTACCTTTGTGTCTTTCGCTCTCTGTTTGTGTCTGTTGTTTGTTTGTTTGTGGGTTTGCTTCTATCTCGCCTGGTTTGCTTAGTTCACAAGCAGGCTAGCCGCTATACCGATTTCCCGGCATTCTTTTTTTTTCCTACTTTATTACGTTTTTCTTAACTTTTTGCTTTACTTTTCTTATTTGGACTCATGCTTTGTGAGTATCGAGCTCGGCTAGAGAGAAGAGAAAGATAGACAGAGAGAAAAGAAAAAAGGGGCAGATGTTGGGTTGCCTCAAGCAAGGTAATCAAGTCTGCCAAACAAAAAGTATTGAAAAACAAAAGTAGCGTAAGTTTTTAATTTTTTTTTTTTTTTTGTAATGGAAAACCTTGCTTGGGACAATGTTGGGTTAGCGAATAAGGTAAAAATCGATGATTACGCGCAATAGTTTGTTATTATTTTAATTATTTAGTAATTTAAAAATGTTGTAAAATTAGTATTCTTTCGACTTAATTAAATATACAAGCTTATTGCACGTAATCGTACTGTAATCATGTAAACTTAACAGATATCTTTAATAAAAAATTTATAAAATTTTTTGATTATTTCGGTTCTGCAAGTAGTAAAAAATAGCAGTGAAAAGGGTCTTAGGGGCTCAGTTTTGGGCATGTAGTACAGGTGGGAATTACGTCCAAGAAAACACTTTGGGAGACCAGTAAATTTCAAATTTACGTCAATCACTTGATATAAATAACAGGAAAATAAATGAGATTGGAACAATCACTGAAAAATATTATGTATATAGCAAGACAAATAAAACAAAATAATTAATAACTTATTTTATAATAGAGATAAGATTAATGGGTTTTCAAAATATATAGGGTAGCTGGGTAATCGTCGTCAAGACCGAGGAATTATGTGGTCCATGTCGACACGTCAATTTGATCTGTTTTTTTTCTCTGAATAAATGAACATCATTTGTTTTTCTACAAATAAATACGTATATATGCACATAATATTCTGACGTGTACGTAAGTGCAATCAGAGGTAAATCAGGCATTTCAAACACTCTTTAACGTTCACAGACGTTTGTGAAGGCTAACTTGATTAAATACAGTACTATATAATTTCCTGATTACTTTAACGACGGCAAACATGAATGTACATATCAACGATTAATTGCGAACAACCATAAGCTACGTTACGGGATGCGCAAAAACACGGTTAGATTCGGTTCTCCGTATACCTACGCATATATGTTGTTGTTTCTCAAAAGAAGCAGATAATTTGTACACTGGCAATTAATTTCAACGATTCATCTATATCGTGCGGATTATGATGATAAAGAAAGTGACAATATATAATGCACGTATTTACAGGGAGAATAGAAGGGAGACATTGCTAATGTAAAATAATATTTATAAGTTTATATATGCGCTGTGTACGGCTAATCGTGGCTAATTAAAAAATGCATGACAAAATAATAAAAGGAAATCATCACTTACCGTTCGAAAGCAAACGAAATAAGAATATTTCAATTTAGATATATGTATATATGTACAACATAGAGAGCAACAATGAAATGCATTATACAAGTGTTGAGACGATGCATTTTTATGCACATTATGCTAGAATATGCCAGGTGTCGAGATTAGAAATAAAAAAATAGAATAGCATTAATCGTACAAGTGAAGATCGTAATTGTAAGATGAAAAAAAAGAACAGCAAACAAGGTAAAAAGTAAATGAAAAAGACAGGACAACACAAAATTACAAACAATAATTTATTTCTTTCTTTCATCATCTGTCAAGGATAAAGGTAGTAATATAGCTACAGATAAAATAATAACTGCTGACGCATTTGTTTCATCATTATTATACGCTTTCGATTTTCTTTTTGCTGCTATATTAAATTATATATATATTTATATATGTATATCCTTTTTTATTCAATTCTCAAATTTTCTCAACGCGCGCACCACGTGCAGATATGTCGAATTGTAGGTACAGAGATTCTCGAGCTGTTTAAACGCCAAGCTGTTATTCTCCATTTTCTTCCCTCAGCACGTATATCGCGATATATATACGTTTCGCTATTGCTGCGGAAAACGAAATATCTCATCGATTCGATTAAAAGAAAAATCGGAACAACTGGCGTCGTTACAAAACAGATACAAACAGAACGTACGGCGGTAACGTGAAGAGAAGAAACGGATAAAGGAAATAATAAAAACGAATGTCGTACTCATATCGTCGCTCGCGCGCGACTAAAAATTCTTCGATATCCAATAAGTGGCGGCAGCAATGGTATTACAATAAAATTAAAAATAATAATAATAATAATTTTAGCCATGATAGTAATAATAATGATAATAATAATAATAATAATAATAATAATAATAATAATAATAATAATAAAAATCTTAATTAACAGAATTCATATAATATCATTATACAACGCGTCGGCGAAAACACAATATAAATAACGAACATAATATACCTCGGCATATGTTATGAGCAGGCATCTTCTTCATCATTTAAATAAAATTTATATTTTTCTTTATAATTATTTTCTCTCTAAAAAAATCGTACTATGTATACATAATAGATATATGTAAATAATACAGTCAAAATATGTCAAAAGTCGGAGAACGGGTTGGGAAACAACTTTACAATGACCAAAAAAAACTTATATGAAAGCGCTAAGTTTTCAACTATTTCAAGATATAAGGATTACTACAACTTATAAGATTTACACTGTCACGGATATCTAATATTTATACACATAAACAACATAATAAATACACATAAAAAATGTATACATAAATATACACACATACATCTACATATGTGTATATATGTATACATACACAAATATATGAAAGTTAACAGGGTCGTTTTATTATTATCATTCTTTTTTTTTTCGTTTTCTTTTATATATTTTGAGCGAGGAGGGAGGTGCATGTGTACAAAGAGAAATAACATAACTCAGAGACAGTTTGCAGTTCGCGTGGGATACAAAATTAGAATCGAGCGACTCGAAAAAGCAAGTGCGGTGTGTCGAGAAAGACGGTTGAAAGCGAGAAAAAAATAGGCTCGTAAGTAAACAAGATAAAAAGCTCAGCGGGGGGTAGTAAGGTAAGAGCAAAAATCGCGGGATTGGCAAAAAAAAAGTACAAAGACGAGGCCTTGCTCGAGGAATAAAAAAAAAATCATCGTTTGCTTCATGGAGCTAAAGAGGTTAGATGGTGGGGTAAGAGTAGATATATCGCGGTGAAGACGAGAGATCGCACATTGGAATGACATATTCGTTATTCTGCCGAGAGTAAGCTCCGAAGACTTTTTAGCGCTTTTAATCGCTCCTCGAGTTATGGCATCGAACAAAGAAAATCGTAAAGTCGGTCAAACGGCCGGCATTGAGTGGGCGAACGGAGATGGAAAAAATAAAGGAGCAGTGACAGACAGAGAGAAAACAGTTTAGAAAAATACGGATGTACGCGCTTCTCGACACTGGTTTTTTTTTGTTTTTCTTTTTTTTTCGTCTCGCTGAAGGTCGCTCGACAACGGCCGGCGGGTATACAGTACAACTCGCGCGCGCGCCTTTCTCTCTCTTTTATCATTATTTTTACACGTTCGCGTGTCTTCCTAAAGAAAACGAAAAAATGCTTGTATGTACAAATTAGTCTTTAATCAAATAGATATCGAGCTGTCTGTATTACACAATAGCCGCGAGCAACCCTATACTTTCCCATTCCCGACGGTTTCATTTGAAAATGCGAAAAAAAGAAGTTCATAAAAATCGTTTGGGTATTGCACGTTTATAACTTTGGTTCGCAGCCGAGACAACGACGCGCTCGGCTTCCTCGAAATATTCGTTTGAGCTTGTTTTATTGGCCCGACGCTCCCGCTCAACTGGTAACGACGCGAGACGCGACACGTCGAAATGTCGCGAAAGCTGCGGAGCTATACTTCCGCGACTGGCGGCGAGGCTGGCTTTTCTCGGCTATAATTAGAGTATCAATTTCGTGGCCTCTATTAGTACGCGCGTGTCGCCGGATGGTGCATTTTGGACGCCAGCCCAGAGAGAGACAGACAGACGCCCTACCCCCCGGGAAATTTAGTTTCTTCGATGCAGGTGGTTCCGAAGGCCTTGCGCGACGTCTCTCGAAGACGCTTGCGTAAGCTGTGTCGCCGCCAAGATAGACCAGACAGTAAGTCGGTTTTTTCAAATTAATTCCTTAGCTCGTGCGCGCTTGCTTTGCAAAACATTGTTTAGCGCGCGTTGCCCGAGGTTTATTTTGTAAAAAATTCGGTGGAAAAAAACAACGATGAAAAATACGACGATTGGCATTGAACGATGCGCAGTTATAATTGAGTATTGCAAGTGTTTACAATGGAAAACGAGAGAGAGAAAGAGTTTCGGGATGCTCGCGGCTATTTCTGTGTACTGTCGCGTCGCCGATTACGATAACGCTATACGTATATTGCTTCAACTCCCGATTACGCGCGTATGAATAACTTATCACTTAGGCAAAAGTCATGGATAGTATAGTGAGGATAAAGACTCGAAATACATGTTAACGCATTAACCGATACGGAAGGGAGCTTCAGATCTGTTATCCGTTAAGGAAACCGACTCGAGCTTTGTATGCCGGCTAGGCTTTTGTAAATTATATAAATTAAAAAAAAAAAAAAGATTAGATTAGACGAAGAACCGACAAGCCGTCCACGTGTTTCGAGAAAGTGTCTCTTCGCACTAAAGAGACGAACGAATATGGGGCTTGCGCGTTCAACGGGTTTTGAAAGAGGAAGAACAGTGTAGAGAAACAATAATCATAAGCTGTACAAGTGTGAGGTCGAATCGTTTATAAATTTTTTTTCATCGTCTTAATGCGTTCGTTTCGTTTTCCTATCGTATCGCGTCTGCAACGACGCGCGCACATACACAAACACGCACGCACGCACGCACACATACACGCATACAGTACGTTGATAGCCTCCAAAGTGTGATTGGGGGGGAGCAGGCCAGACACGATTGAGATATGTAATATAGACAGCAGCAGCCAAGTGCCCGGTTAAACAGAGTTTTATATAAGGGGTAACAGAACCAGGCTACGTGCATCATCATCATCATCATCGTACGACTAAGACAATGCGAGAGAGCAGCCAAGAAAACATTCGTTGGAATGACATAATTGATAAGAAGTCTAAAATTACAGGGGCAGGGTTGTTGGTAGAGGCGGGACCAGAAGAAAAAGAAGAAGGCGAGGGGGGGGGCGGAGTGGGGTAGAATGCGTCGATCGGGGTAGGCAGTCGTTGGCCCCGAGAGACGGAGAAAATAAATACTTTGTGTAAGTGGAGTGGTCGGGGGGGGGGCGGGGGTGGTTCGGTAGAAGAAGGGGGGGGGCGGGCGGGGGTCAAAGAGACAGAATAGATCGATCGGTTGCACGCGGCACACATGTAATAATAGTAATGAATAATCAGTAATAAAGATAATAATAGTAATAATTCATCGGTAATCGGCAATTCTCTCTCAGTGCTTTCGGTTCTCGTCTCGGCGAGCCTAGGCAAGCAGCAACTCACCACGCTGGTGTTGCTGTTGCTGCGGCTGCTGCTGCTGCTGGCGGTGCTGATGCTGCTCGGGCTCTGCCCGCTGTCGGTGTCTGCTCTGGTGCTGCTTGCCCGGCTCGTGCGGCTGCTGCTGCTGCGACTGCTGCTGAGTGGGCGAGGGCGACTCCCGGCGCTCCCTGCGCTGCAGACTCCCGGAGTCGGAGTGCTGCTCGGAGCGGCGGTGGCGTCGCTGCCGGTGCCGGCTGTCCTGGGGCAGCCCGAGCCCGCTCGCGTCCTCCTCGGCGGCGGCCCGGGGCGGCGATTGGCCGAGGTCGAGGAAGAGGTGATTCGGCCCGAGGTCGGTCGTCGAGTCGCCGCTGAAGCTGGCGAAGCCCCCGTCGTCGGGGCCGCAGACGCCGGGCGTCGAGCCGTCCTCGCTGGTCTCGCCGGCTGGGCCGGGGCCGCCGGCCGAGCGCAGGCTCCCCAGGCCGAGGGTCGTCGTCGTGGCCGTCGAGTCGTGGAGCGAGGAGCGCGAGGGCGAGGCCAGCGAAGAGGCCCCGGGCGCGAGGCTGCCGCCGGGGCCCCCGGCGAGCCCGCCGACTAGGCTCGGACGGGCCGAGGAGGAGCCGGGCACCGCGATGCCGGCCGGCGTGTCCGGCGGCGACTCGACCGGGCGCACGCCCACGAACGAGCTCTCCATCCAGACCAGCCGGGTACTCCCTTTACAGATCATGCCAAGCGGCCACAGACAAAGATTCAGCTTTTTTCAGACTTTCGCCCCAGGCGAATCGGTTAGTTATTCTTGTGCTTGCAATTGTGTGTTAGCCACCTCGTCTCAAAAAGGCGGAACTGACGTATACTACCAAACGCCCAAGCCCCCGTATTGCTTCTCCCTTGTACTACTCCCCCGTGCTCTACGTTAATGTTATTCGTTCAATTTTCTATAGCATCGGGCGAGATGAGTATTACGCAAGCTCTGCCTCTTCTTGACACTTCCCTTCCTTATATGTACATATATTTAAATATTAAAAAACAATGGTTAACTGTTCCCCCTTCAGACAAGCCAGCACATGAATATTTAAACGGAGAAGCTGTAGAAGGTACTTTGTCCAATGAGGTACCAAGAAATTGAGCCTCGAGTTAAACAGAGAATCCATACAAATCGAGAGGCAAAGTGAGATAATAAGAAAGACAGACTAGCGCCAGAGATGTACAGATGGTTAATGTGTTTCTAGCCATTTACTACAGTACTTTTTATAAGCGTTGGAGCTTTATAATGAGACTTTTTTAGTATATCGATGAAAATATATGAACAACATTTAGATGATGATTATGATAATATGAGAGTAAAGCACACAGCTATGGCGTTTTGCTGCGTCGATTAAGAAAGAGAGAGAAACGGAAAGAGAGTTAGAAGTTCGTCGAAGAGTGGTGTGGGAGAGAACGACTGTAAAGAAGTGTTAGATAGTTTTTCTATGTAATTAATACTGAGCAGGGTTGGGTTGGGGTGGGGGTGGAGGGGGGTACTGGTCAAATTTATTCTTATTTGGTTATCAAGTTTGTGATCCTATTGTTTTTCTTGTCAATCTAAGATTGTCACTGTCTTTCGTGTTGGCGTGTATTATACAGGTTTTTACAATACATGAGTACATTCCTTGATTGTCAGTACTTGTAACATTGATTATATAGAGATAGATACGTGTTACTGATATATATATACGTACGTGATTTAAATTCTATGAAATAAAAATAATAAAAAAAATAGCTCATAAAAACAGATCTATATATGTACCAATTGCACTTTCACGGGTTTCCAATTTCAAGCGACAATAATACACGCGAAAAAAAAAGTATCGATTAGTACCAAATCAATATTACATCTTCATCGACCTAATGCGATTCCATACGACGAAATTGCTATAAAGCATTAGATAAATCAGCCTCTCTTGACTGTTCAAGCTCGACTTTGTTTTCCTTTCCAACAACGCGATTATAAAGTCGAGGCATATTCATTGTCCACGCGATTCAATCTCATCCAACGTTTTAAATTACGCGTAACGAAAAATGCCCCAAGGCTAATATTTACGTGGCAGGCGAAAGATGGGGAGCGCGCGCGTCAGTAGCAAACGCGCCTGAGAAACAGAACGAATTGGAACAAGCGCGGAGAACAATAGGCAACGGCTGAGCGCGAGAGAGAGAGAGAGAGAGAGAGAGAGAGAGTCGTCGAAATTGTTCGCCCTGTTAAGTTCGGCCCTGTTTACGCTTTTCAAACGGCTTTCACCGCCGCCCCCTCCGCGAACTTTGCTCTCGATCTTCTTTATAGCCCGGCATTTTCTCCAGCGTCATCAGTCGGCCGTGGCGAGGAACAAGGCCAGGGTCGAGCTTTTACGCTCGGGAGAGCTTTTTTCTCTCCACTTTTTATTTACTATCGCTCGTAGCGGAAAAACTCCTGCACTTGCGTTATTAGATTTGAGCCTTTCGGGTCGTTAAGGCCTTTCGCAATGGCTTATCGAACCGGATGTGTTCGTTGTGGTAGTGCGCGCGTGGGCTTGATATCGCCGCTACTGTCGTTGATTATTTCTGTCGTTTCACGTGACCGCGACCGCTTGAAATTGGAATAGTGAGCAGGCGTTTTTATTTATGTTCTATATATGCATATAAATATAAATATGTAACATAAATACTACTAGACTTGACTGATATATATATATATATATATATATATATATATATATATATATATATATATATATATCTCACAGAATATATCGAAGAGCAGAGAAGTATATTTACAAAAGAGCATAGCAAAAAAA
>JAPYYQ010001345.1:0-51775 GCA_030522585.1 Anagyrus pseudococci
GTCTTCGCCGCAAACCCGCGGAATGTACTAGTTTTCCACTGAAACTCGCCAACTGTACTAGTCTTCGCCGCAAACCCGCGGAACGTACTAGTTTTCGACGGTAACTCGTCAATTGTACTAGTCTTCGCCGCAAACCCTCAACATGTACTAGTATTCGCCGCGAAAATTTCCAAGTGCTAGTCTTCGCGGCGACTTTAGCAGGATGCTAGTTTTCGTCGGCAATTTAAACTAGACTAGTTTTCGTTAGCAACGTCGATATCAAGAATTTTTTAATAATCTAAGAAAGACACCATAATTACTTTAATGTATTTACAAGAATGAACAAAATAGGCATAGAAAGACGACAATTTGCAGAGAGAAGAGATAGGCTTGGGAAAGATTAGGAAGTCGCAAGATCATAAGAGCCTATAATTTGTCGACGCCACCCTCGATAGTCTAGATATTCCAGCTTTACCTCGGCCTCTCGTTCCAAAGTCGGCAAAACGTCGCTAGCGACCAGTGTCAGTAGATAATACAGAGTAATCTGCGGGAAAGCAGTAAAAAACAGTCGAGCTGAGGCGATCAGTCAATCGGACAGGTGTCTCGTGTCCCGGGCGTTTAGCTTCGACGGATCACTGCACGGCAATATGAAACTTTAAAGAAACACGAGAGATTCTCTAAGCGCGTCGGTATACGGGAAAGAGAGAAGCGGCTATTCGAGGCGAGCTGCACTAAAATAAACGCCATGGAAAAATGTCCCGCCGAGACCTGTTTGAGTCAACTCGCAAATTGGAAGCGTAGCCGACCAACTGTCTGATACCAGCTTCTCCCCTAGCCTTGTAGCCGCGTCAGTTCTCGCCGCCACTCTTATTTTTTGCTCTTCTTTCCTTTGGCTTTCTTTATTGTCCTTGGCTCATTCACTTTTTTCTCTCTCTTTCTCTCAACTCGTTACCAGGCCTCTCTCCCTCCATTCTGTTCTTTCTCATTTTCGCGTCTTTTCCCTTTTATCTTTATCGCTCAGCTCATTTAAACAACTCGACTCTTTCTTTTCCTTAGACCCTGCTCCTCTATCTCCCTCCCCGCTTTCCAACCCACTCTATACCTTCGACCCTTACCAATGACTAGGAAACGAGCGATAAGATTGTCTTATGTAATGTCAATTTGATCGGGGCTGCGGAAGTTATTAATAATTCAAAAGGTACATTCAAATTTTTCATTGTCCTTTTCTCCATTCTTTTTTCTTCCTGCTCTTCTCTACAAGAACACTTCTATATTTCATATTTTTATTCGAATGATTAAACGGCGAATTTTTTTATTGTGAAATCATTGATTGCATGAACATTTACAATTACAATAGTTACAAATTTTTAAGTTTTAAACGAGTTTTAATAGTTTTCTTAAAGAAGAAAATATAAAACGTTTTCCTTTACTTTTCACGAGGTAGACGTACTTAATTTGTTACAAAGACTATTTTTAATACCAAAAATATTTCAAGCAGTGTATTTGTAATTTTTAAAATTATAGTAAAAAAAATTAACCGTCATTTCACATCAATAACTTTTTATTTTCCTTGGTATTTGCGGTTTGTTGTTATCTTGGAAAATCCATGCTCCAACAAAAAAATCCTGCCTGCAGAATCACCGATAAATGTACACGAACTCTCCCTCGATCATTTCTTTGGAATAAAAGTAGAAAAGATTTACAGACATACATACGTATAGCCATATGTGCGAGATGGGTATACATGTCTGAGAGAAAAAGTCGTCGATCACTGACGTAAAGCCTATGTATGCAAGCGTTTCGTGTTAAAAGACCACGCACGAGCTCCCCTGCCTTTTCATTGCCACGTGAAAAGTGAAGCTGAACAGCCTGAGTAATACTTATACAGACTTTGTATATACAGTAGCCGACAAAGCTTCGAGAACAGATATTCTACTTAAAGTAGAGCTTTTTTTCTTTTTCGCTCAATCTTTTTCTGTTAAATAAAGGAAATTTTTCGACTTTTTTTAGTATGCTCTCGAGGTAACACACTGTTTCAAATTGATACTAATATTTTATTTTAATATTAACAAAAACTAAAATTATATTTATATAATTAAATAAATTAAATTGAGTAATCTGAGCTTGTCACATGAATCAAATATTATTATTTATCACTCTACTTATACTTCTTTATTTCTTAATATTTGTACGATAAATCGAATGACAATAAATGTTTTACACTTTATTCGCTCTGCTTACATTTTGACAATGGATAATTGACATTCATATTCCAATTTCGTGAATAAATAACGTTAAAACTGAAAAAGAACAAAATGGAAAGCAAAGAGAAGAAATAAACAGGCTCTTTAATTATTCCCGGGATTAGAGTTATTTACCGCAATTTTTGTATTTAATGCTCAAGTAAAAAGTGTAAAAAAAGTACGCAATTTTTTCCATTTTTTATCGATTTTTTCTTAAAAAAAATTAATAATAAATAGATGTTGTCGATTGGGGTTGCGTGGCATGTTTTATTGTCTGCCACTAAAGTATTGAAATATTTCAAAGATTACGCGGTTGTTGACAGTTAGTAAGCGATCGAGGCAAAATAAGCTGATAACAAGACAGCAACCGGCGATAAGTCTGGCTCTCTTCGACGTACACGGTCTATCTACTCTCCGGGGCCGGGAAACACGTTTCCTATGACTCATATAAAAATATATAGTAAGCGAGAGGGACGCAAGGATAGAACTCGCAGAGGAAAAAGTAAGGAAATAGAGGGAGAGAGAGAGAGAGAGAGAGAAAGCACGTAAGCAGTGTCCGTCGAAGGGTAGTGAGAAGAGAATGTGCGAGATGAGAGGAGAGAGAAGGAGAGAGATCGGGGTGGGATAGAGTCGCTGGAGGGGAGAAACGAGAAGGAGCAAAACGACGCTAGTGGGGCTTTATATATCGCGGCGAGTCGTATCGCTATCGTCTATATCGGCAGCGAATCTTCCCTCCCCCACGGCTGTCAGCATAGCTCCCCCTGGCCTCTATCTTTCTCTGCCGTTCTTGCTCTCTCTCTCTCTCTCTCTCTCTCTCTCTCTCTCTCTCTCTCTCTCTCTCTCTTTTTCTCCCCTGTCTCCGCAGCTGAGCCTCGCGCGGCTTGTGCGCAAATGGCGCGAACATCCGCGAGCTGGCTTCCCTAACTTATCGCGAAGGAAGTGGCCCCCGTCTTTACCAGCCCTCTCCTCCTCGGCTCGGCATTGCGCACTTTAACCGAAGAGCCCTTCACGTGCTCTGTGCGCTCACCAGTCCTCCTCGGGCCTTCGCCTCCTCCTCCTTACCTTGCGCCATCAACTCTTCCGCCTCTCCTTTTACATTCTTCCCTCGCGAGCCTCTCCTCTCCTCTCCTGATTGCCGCCCGCTATCTCGGCTTCCCTATACATCTTCTCCTCCTATCCGTGCTCCTTTCATTCCACCTCTGCTCAGGCTTGAACGCAGATTTCGTTGGCAAGTAGCATGCCGCTGCATTCCCATTCCCTCCTGTCTTGGCCTTCCACGTCCAAGCCCCGATATACATATATCCTCGAGCGATCCAAAAACTCCCCCTGGCCTTCTCCCTCTCGTATCTTCGCTCTCTCCTTCTTTGGCGACGGCGAACAAGCAAGCTGCTCCGAGCAGCAGTCGCTCTGCCCTGGAAATCCACAAGCTTCTTTTCGAGATTCTCGCGTCCTGTGCTCCCCTTCTTCCGTTCGCTTTCATCTTATCCGAGTACCCTCCTCCACGCACACTCTCCTCCCCTCCCTCCCTTATCGCATCTACGGAAGAGTCTCTGTGCACGACTGTGCCCCTCTGCCTCTGTGTAAATTTATGTGCTACAAGCGCGTCTATGTGTATATCTGTATAGATATACGTATAGGTACGTTTAAGTTGCCCTCTTTTTCTCTCCTGGAGGCTCAGCCTAAGCGAGACTTTCCTCTGGCGCACTTCCGTAGCAAGCTCGAAGCAGACGGGAAATCGTTGAATGTATTACCAAGAAAGGGGAGGATAAGAAAAGAAGAGAGCAGGAGGCCGAGGAGGAGTTGGAGGAGAAGAGCAAAGGAAGAAGAGGAGCAAGGAAGAGGGTGTAAGATGCGAAGGAGAGAGACAGCGAGGAGGAGCGTCAAAAGGTTTCCACGCGCTGCTTGAGCCGCATGGGGGCGGAGAAGCCTCGGCTGCGACTGCAGTTATTTCTAAAGGCGGATCCTGCGGCTTGTGTCATTGTGATACGACGATAGATTTCGGAAAATAAAGACGGAGAGAAAAAGAGACCGGCTGCGAGCCTGCGTCGGGGCTGCTGTGCAGCACTCACCATCTTCCACCGTCGGCGGAGCGGGAGGGGGCTGGAGGGGCTTGCGCGCTTTCGACTTAATGCGATCGATCTCCTCCCCCTCTCCCTCAGCCCCGCCAGCCAGGCTTCTCCATCGCTCGATGATTCTCCTTCGCTAGCAAATCCTTGACGTTTTTTCGACTTCCATCCGGTCCGGCTCGACTTTTATTTTCAATTTTATACCTTGCCGGTTTTCACCGCGGCTACATATAATGCCTCTTCGCCCTGCCCCTCTCCCCGCTCCGCCAACCACAGCCAGAAATTGACTTAAGCTCTGCGTTCTCCCGCCTCTCTGAACTTGAGCCGAACTGCGAAGGAAACAAAACGAAAATACTAACACACAATACAACTAAGTTGCTCCGAATGTTGTCAATAGCTGCAATGTAAATTATTGAAAAAAGTACTGGTGAATTGGCAAGAAGGTTATACAATTTCATGTTTGGAAAAAAATATTCTTTTGGAAAAAATGTTTAATGTTAATTTGGACAAAGCAGAAACAACAGTTACAGTATTGAATAATATAAAACGTCTTTGACAACGGACATGGCCTATCGCGCGCGAATGTTCGCAACAGATAAATTGAGATAATTTATTCAATTAACAGTTACAAATATCCCAAGCAATTATTTATCATTAATAATTCTTATAATTAAGCTTCTTACAATAAGTTTGCTCGGAGCGCACGATAAAGATAAATGAAGAATAAAAACATCCGAGGAAAATTTGCAAGCAAAAAACGGCGAGTAAGTGAATGCTTTAAAGAGACAAAGCAGAGACGAAAGCACTCCAGGAAATTAATTGAGAGTGAAGAAGGAGAAAAAAAGAGAAAAAGAGATGATAAGAAGGAGAATGAGGAAGATGTATATTTTTAAAAGGCCAGGGACAGAGATAGGCAAGCTAGAAGAAGGAAGGAAACAGAAGAGGCAAGGTGAATAAGAGGTGCAGTGAGAAAGAGAGAAAGAGAGGCAGAGAGAGAGAGAGAGAGAGGGAAAAAGAAGGAAGCAGCTTTTGCAAGGGTAGCAAGAATTCAAAGTACATAATATAATGGCTATCTTCGCAAGGACTGCTGAGAACTCGGCCGCTTTATTCTTTGCAATACTAGTAGTAGCTTTCTAAGAGAAAAAAGACTTTGAAAAAAAACGTAAAGTACTTACACTTTTTCTTTATGCCCTCTAATTTCCCACTCATTCTCACTTTCTCCCGCGCTACATTCCATTTAGCCAATAATTATTACATCACGCGTACCATCGCTCCGCATTATTTCAACGACGAATTTATATACGTTTAATCCATTTTTTTCATATGGGCTCGCTTTTAATGGGAAACATTATTGTTGTCAAGCACGAGCTGACTAAATTAATTATAAACAATTTTTTTATTACTAAACGACCATTCAGCTATTATTCAAATCATAATTATCAATCCTTATTGCATGAAAAAATAGTCGATGGAGGGAAGGTGTAGTGTAGCCTCTTTAGTGAGCACGCTATGCATGGGGATATAAGGTAAAGCTTAGGTGGGCGTTTGAGACGCGTCTCGAAAACAGATACAATTAACAATGAAAAAGCTTATCACAATAAGAAAGATCTGTCGCTGGTGCTTTAGACGCTGCTCTAGGCCTTTGCTTGTATCATCATGTCACAAGCAATAAGATTTAATCATGATATTATGCAATAAATCCAACATTTCTATTTCTCTCTGGCACATTTTCAGAGCAATCCTTAATGAGATTGTGAAGCTTTCTATCCGCTGAGTGAGACTGGAGAGTGTGGATAAAAATCAATGCAACGATGAGACCGGGGAGAAACGGAAGTGCAGTCTAGCTCCTCTTTTCCGTAAAAATTTATTAAAAATTTCAGCTTAATAGCAGAGTCTTGTAAATTGTTTCTCATTAAATACGTATTCTAAGATTTTAATCACTTTGACATAAACGGATTAAAATTTAACTTTATTTCCTCGAAAAATTAACTTGGTTGAAAAAATAATGATTTTATTTGGTTGCTGCGTTTTAATATACATATATGTATACTTCCTATTCTTTTAATGCCATTTTTCGAACAATTAAATGTTTTATGAAATAATTATATGCTAAAGATTTATTAACTGCTACTACTATCTTACAAAAGTTGTAAATTTTAATAAAATAAGTAAAACTTATTGTTTTGCAAGTTAATCTAGTCGGGTCGAGTCCACTGATTGAGGTAAAAATCCTTTTTGCATGGGCGTGTATCATAGAGCGGTAAAAAAGAAAAAATTTTTCTTTTTTCACGCGTTTTACTTCTTTTCTACACTATCGATAAAAAACTCATTTTCTCTATTCGATGCGCATTCTCGGTGAATCGTGCATTACCCATAAACCGGATCCAGCAATCGACTCGAGTGTCTAGCTATTTCTGCCACTTCAGTTTCAAATTTAACTGGCCGTAGAGCCCGCATTTTATTTCGCATACATTTCCCGATATTTTCAAGTAAATTTATGCCCTTTTAAGTAGGCTTGAGAATAAAATATATATGTATAGATATATAGTGAACAACATTATACGGTACAATACCTGTAGTCACTATACGCCAATCACTTTTTCTTTGATCATGAACGCATTTAAATAAAAAGTCTTTGAGTTTATCGATATTTTATTTACAAATCTTAAGCTTTTATCGAACAAAATTAAAATTTTGTTTATATCTTCATTTATCGTTAAATGACTGTTATCAATAAGTATTTTCTTTCGCTAACGTTTAGAAAATTTTTAATAAATATATAAATTTTCTACTGTCAATAAATATGTAGGAATTTTTATAGAATTTTTTACATTTATTTATTATTTACAATGGACCAACCAATTTCTCGATAAAATGTTATTATTCTTCTAAATTTCTAATTTCGTAACGTATCTTTATTTTGTACTCGCTACGTACATTTACAATACCCGTAAGATAATAATAGTCTTGATTAATTTGATAGAAAATTTTTTTGTTTATTTTAATTAAAAAATTTTAAATTTAAATCAATACAGATTTAAAACTTTATGCGAAAACCAAAGACATTTTATAACTCATAGCGGACCTGTTTCTGCATTGCATTACGACTTGCAACATACAAATTCAAAATATACCTCTTAGGGAATTCAGCAAACTACTTTCTGCTTTCAGAACCCGATTTTTTCAGAGTTAACGCTGCTGTAAACCTTTCTCTCGGGGCAAAGAAAAAAAATCTCTTGGTCATGAAATTTAGCAGCTTGCGGTTGACCAAAGAATTTCACTGCAAAACTATTGTTAAGAGTACCTTCAACGAGAGCATTTTTTCCTCTAGTTTTGACAGACAATATAACGTGCTTTTTTGCAGAATTACGTTAAATATAAACATTTTGATGAAATGATCATACATAAAAATTCTTCATTTTATTTTATATTTAATTATATCCTTAGGCTCAGGAAGAGGGTGACGAGGATCCTTCTTTTGTTCTACTTCAGCCGTGCTTTTCTTGTCCAATTGAGGTAACTTCGTCAGTCTTTACTTTTTTCATCTTTCGAGATGGTAGACTACAGTTTTCTTAGTTTTTTAGCGTCAAGGTCATCCACGTTGTCTGAGGTTATAGTAAAGAGCTCCTGTTTCGATTCTCAGTCAGCTAACTGCCTCGCGAAAGTATACAAAATTTTGTGCTTTCCCAATCTGCAAACATAACATACCTATACATGCAAATGTATCTATTCTCATGAGCTGGGTTTTGGGTAGAAATGTATTTTCTCCATATCCTTCATGGGTATAGCTTATGACTAGTCGTCTCTTATACTTATTCTTGTTCTTATAATTAAATAAGACTCTTTTCTTAAACTCCTCTTAATTACTCATTTGGGTTATTCTTGTCGTATTGCAAGTGCAGGGGTTCAGTTGCTCATGAGAGCACCTAAGACGGTAGCGAGAAGAAAGAAGTAAATTATCTCAAAATATCTTTACCTTTTCTAAGCAAAGTGATCTCGAAACCTTAATGTAGCCAAAAATGCTATTAACCTATCCTTGGCCATTTCTTTTTATAGTATTGAAGTCAATGATTTTTTTATCGTTTCTATTGAAAATAAGTTTTTCCAAAATTTATATTGTTTGTTATTGATTTATTTGCCTTTTTCAACGTACATTGAATCCATTTTAATCCCTCAAAACATATCAACAAAGTTCATTACTGGAAGTAGAACAATATTCAGTGTCTAATAGGCAAATATCATTTTGGAATCAAAGAGGTTTCCAAATATTTAGAAATGTAAATAAAATATTTTTTTCTAGTAATACACCAAAATAAACGAAGAAACTGATAAATTACTACATTTCTACATTTAGAAAAGTAAACAAGCTCCAAATTATGAACAAATTTTTGTGTCGACTTTCTTACCTTTTTTTATTCAGTACTGCGAACTTCTAATCTAAATATTTTAAAGCATACTCCAACTGTTAATTGCTGAATGATTTACTTTACTTTGTAACGACTTACTGAGTAGCAAATCATTTTTAAGTAACAAATTTAACAGATGGTTAATTTATAACTCAAAGTTCTATTTATTTTATTTAGATACTGGATTTATATAAAGAAGGAAAGAATAAAAGAGAATAAATGTCATTGTGGAGAAAATAATGATATATGTTGGCCTATTGAGGGAATACTTTGATTCACGACTTGCGTGATTAAATTTATTTACATGTATAAAAGAGAGAGAGAGAGAGAGAGAGAGAGAGAGAGAGAGAGAGAGAGAGAGAGAGAGAGAGAGAGAGAAAGGGGGTGAGGGAAGGAAGGAAGGAAGGAGGATGAGGAGAAAAGTTTATAGATGTATAGGTCAAGCGATAGAGCGTTTTCACGTGTTGGCTCCTAAAACTACTGGATAATCCGCTTACATCGTTTCCAACATCCATACATCGCATGTAGGCCGAGCGAGGGCAGTAGAGGGCTCAGTAGCGGCTCATGGCATCGGTTATACGAAGGGTCTTGCGCCGAGATTCTCTCTCTGTCTCTCCCTCCCTCGTTCTCCCTCCCACCCACCGACTCGAGCCTCCTCCCCTGCCTGGCCCTTCTCCTACTCCTCTTGCTCCCGCGGCAGAGCTCCTACCCCTGGCTCGCAGCTACAAATAGTCGTCAGTAGGTGAGAATCCCAGCGCGCAGGGAGGCTTTAGCATCCAAATGGCGGCAATTTGCAGCAGGTGATAAAGGTGATAAAGGTGACACAGCGGTTGCCCAGGCCCTCCCCTCCGCCGCCAGCGTCTCTCTCTCTCTCTCTCTCCTCCTATCCGCGCTACTGAATTTGCCTCTACTCACCCCCGGTGCTTGCAACTCTCTCTCCCTTTTTCCCCCTTCTCACGCCGCGACGCCTTCCCGTCTCTCTCTCTCTCTCTCTCTCTCTCTTTCTCATTTCATCTAGGTGCCGCCGGGCCAGGGCGTGGGGTGCTAAGCCTCTAAATAGCTACCCTTTCGCCGGCGTCGCGCGGCGTCGTTCTGCTGAGACGGTGAGAAAGAGAAAGAGAGCCGCGCTTGGCCTCTCAGCTGGAACGAACCGCACCAGTGACAACCCCCGCCCCCCCCCCCCTGCCGAGCCCGGCCCAGCTAGCAGCGCAGCCCCTACTGCCAAGTGCGAACAGCGTAACGCCATCGCCTTCGAATATTAATAAAGTTACCCCAGCCCAAGCATCGTCGTCTGCTCGCCAGCCTCCCTACTCGCTCCCTCTGCCCCCACAGCCTCGCTACCTCTATATACGTATTATCTACTCGCTTCATTCTTTTTTTTTCGTTTCATGAATGTTTACGAGCCGGCCAGATTTAGAGGTGCTTGAACGGCCTCATTATGCATGGCTTAATTAAAGGCGTAAGAGGTGCTCTTCGACGATTTTAATGCCGAACGTAACAGCTCTACGACACGATGTCGGGCGATTGGGTTATTAGGCGTGTGCAACCTCAAGACTAAGCGACTAGTTGTAAAGACTATACCTGTACTTTTACTTTTCTCCAAATTCTACTCTAGAATTTTAGTTTTTCGATTTGAAGTATGTAACTGTAAAAGTAAGCGTTTATATTCGGACTAAATGTACATTTTGCTACTGTTTGAATGTAATATAAATAAGTATAAAAAAATTTGTTAAACTCTCAATTAAACACTTTTGCAAATATTTTATTTAGAAAATTGATGAAATAACAAAATAAATGGTACTGATAGCGAATCAGAGATTTCGAAAATAAAGAAAATAGGATCTACTCGGCGGTATTCTCAAAGTTTTCCAAAATTGTTTTGAAACTATTTTTAAGCGACATCAAATAATAAAAAAAAATAAAACTTCCCTAATAGAGCTCGATATAGCTTAAATTTTGAACAAATAATTTGGAAATCCGATGACTGCGGCACTAATTTTCTTCCATCTTCAGCGATATCTGAGTTGTTGGCTCTGTTTCGAGCTCTCCAATTGCAAGCGGGTCAGAGAGAGAGAGAGAGAGAGAGAGAGAGGCGGGGGAGGGCGTAGTCGAATCTGGCTTATCGATTGCCGACTCGTAAGATCGATTCCTTTGTGAGCTGGCCGTGATATCGGGACGCCTGCCAAATTATTCGCACGATGTAACTTGAACCAATCAGTCATCCATAACTAATTTATCGTTCCAAAGCGATTGGCCAATCAATTAGCACTTCGGCATCTCATCCACTGCTCCTGCCTCGCTGCTTCATGTGTACATACAATGGACTACGCCACCCACCCCCCCCCTCCTCCCGCCCTCTCTAACTTTCTCTTGCTCAGCTCGACTTGATTCATTTTTCAATGGAACGCAAGAAAAATGTTTTTTTTATACAATCTGCGTTATGATTTACAAGTTATGTTGAACAGACAAATGACAATGCGTTTACCAACAAACACATTAAATTCATTATTTTTTTGCCGATTAAAGTATTATTTTTTCCATTAAAATGGTAAGACTTATTTCAAGTACATTTTTTAAAAATAATCTTTAAACGCTACTTTTTATGGAACAATTTAAAAACATGTTGAAATACTTTAAACGTCGTACCGATATACCAGCATTTTTACTTAATAAATGAATAATCCAGCTTTGCAATCCAAAGGTCATAGGTTCTAATCCGATTTTTCAGTTACGCTAATGTATTAAAAGCTTAAATAATAATCCACAAGCGAAATATTGATGTAACAAACGATAAAGAGTTTAAATCCTGAAAAAGTGACCAGAATGCATACTATAAGTAAAGGATATTTCAATGGAAAATGCAAGAGCTTGAAATAAAAGTATATGAAAGCAAGAGTATGCTCTGATTAATTTCGAATCGTAAATAGAGGCAAAGTGGAGAAAGAGAATCGATTAATTGTCGGGGGGCCGCGGGCTGATCCGAAAAACTCTGACGATAGTTACAGCAATTAATAGCCCCAATGCATTTTCATTACGTCAATCAACAAGCGAGAGCTTCGCGCAACTTGCAATAAATCCAAAAGCGTTTTTCACACTTTGTAGCCATTCATCCGCTGGCTTTGCTCTCTCTCTCTCTCTCTCTCTCTTTCTCACTTTCGCGCGCTTGAAAAAGAATAGAGGGGGATGGAGGCGAGCGGGGAGAGCGACTAGAAAAAGCTATAACGCTTGGGAAATGCGAGTTTGCTCTTTTTCTCATAGGCCGAGCCGCCTCGTGCCAGCCGCGCCGTACATATAATTGGTACATTCGATTCTTTCGGCTCTCTGTACGTTGCGTTATTAAAAATTGCTAATTAATTTCTTTTGACCGCTCCGTCGCTCTCCCTCTCATTCTTTCTCTCTCTAGGCTCTTTCAGCGATAAAGAGTTGCAGCAAGCGCTCCCATCGATTATTCCACCACGGTCGTCCTTGTGGAGGAGCCATCTCACAGCTACCCCACACACGCGCGCGCGATAACAGTCACCCTTTTGCCGAGGCAGCCTGACAACCTTGAAATTGCTTAGTTTGCATTCGTTGGGCAAAAGCGCCTAGCTGCTAGTCTATGAAAACTCCCTTGGCCGCGGCTCTTTCCAAGCTCTCCGAGCGCGTCCTTTGGCCCAAAGCCGGCACTAAAGACCCGCCTCGCGCCCCGCTCGTCCATCCGTGCTGCTCCTGCTATGCAGCTGACTGTACAGCCTTCCACCTATTACCGTTGCAGCGCGAGATTCTTTGAGGGAGAGAATCGAAAGACTATAGCATCAAGGTTTCCAGCTCCCTCGATGTGCTCTGCAGATTTCATGAATTAAGGGTGAGTGTTGTAAGAGAGCAAGGGAATAAGAGAGAGGACACACACATACAGAGACAGAGGGATCGAGAAGCAGCGGAAAAGAAGACGCGGCGTGGATCCGAGAGGGCAAAGGCTGCGCTTGGCCGCGAGTATTAGGAAGAAAAAAAGGCTCGAGAGAGGGCGCTTGAAAGGGCGACAAAAGGGAAACGGATTTCAATGTAAATTTGGCAAATATAGCAAGTGCAGCGCAGTGGTCTTTATTGGCGCTCCGGGGCCCGCATTTTCCGAGCAAAGTGCCTGCTTGCTCCTTCTCTCCCTCTGGCTCTTTCCTTTTGCCTTTAGCGCTCTCCCACTAATACATGCCCCGCTCATCCCCTTAGTCCGACAGCGATTCTCTAGTCTAATCGGCCGAGACGACACTGCTCTCGATCTTAATGGCCCTGGCCGACAGGAACAACGTGACTCTCCTTCACCTACCCACCCCTATCCACTCCCTCTCTTTCCCTCCCCCACCTTCCAGCTCTACACCACACCCAATCTTCTCCTTCTCTTACTCTAGTTCTCGCTCTCTTCGATGCAGGAAGAACGAGAGTGACTGAGGAGAATAGAAATCTGCATAATTGTCCTCTCCACTCTCTATTCAATGGCCCGCGTCCTCCTCGTTACTTATATAGCTAAACAGCCGCAAGCTCAGCACTGGCACATTCCTTCCTTCTACGCCGAAGAAGACATTTTGTTTATTTCAATTACACCTGACCTACAAATTGCAGCACGATCATACACGACTTTGCATTACCTAATAACTACAAGCATATATTTCATTATTATTTTCAATGTTTTTCAACAAGTTTTCAAGTCGATCACTAACGTAGCGTGTATGCGTATTTTACATTTAATAAAACCTGGGATTTGATGTTTATCTCAAATGTATAAAAAATCGGGCAGGCATTGATCACCTACATGCAACCTGTCTGCTGCGAATGGTCTTGCGGTTAAATTAAATTTTTGTAACTTTCAAACCGGGTGTGTGTTGAAAAAGTTAAAAAGTGAAATTATTGAAACAATTTCCAATGAACTTTTAGTCCATTCCATCTCGATTATTGAGCCAGTAGAGCCATTTAAATAATCACAGAGTCATAGACAATTTGAATTGCTTACATTTGGAACTACTAAATAGAAGTTACACGAGTAGTTAACCCTTTACCAATTATATAATACGTCGAGAATTTGAAGGCTATTTGACCGTGTCAAAGATTCAAATTAACTCAATCTGAAAACCTACAACACAATACGAGTTTGTCGATTCTGAATTTTAGTTTTATAACCATAATACAGTACACCGCCAAAGCCATCAATTTATTGCAAGTAACTAATCACATAAATTCTGAGTAAAAACAATTCAAATTTACGAAGTCTATTTTATTGGAGTGTTTCAATGGCATATAAGTGACTGAATTACCTGACTAATTGCAAAATCTCTTGGAATTTACTTAGTGATTTATTTATGTGCATTTTTTATCAACCGACAAAGACAACTTGTGAATTTATTATTATTTATATACAAGTATTTTACCCTATATTTAAAAACTATTTTACTCTTATAAAAATTTTTTCTTTGTATAGGTTACTTTTGCTGCACTGCTTTTGTTTTTTCAAAGATAAAGCTCTGTAACGATGAAAATTTTTGATTTTCAAAATTCCTGAACCCAAGAAACGGGGTTCTGGAATTTTGCAAACGTTGCTTGACATCAAGTAATTATTATTTTTTCTTTCGTAAAAAATATTGTTTTTTTGTAATAAAAATGTAAGAGTTAAAAACATCATTTGTATTTATTTTCAAACTCAAATATCTTCATTCTATTCTCAAAGACTTGATCATGGACATTATTTTTCAAAAATTTTCACGTATACTGTGATAGAGAGTAAGAATGTAAAAAGTAGCTAAGAAAATTTTATTTGAAATTCAAAGTCAAAATTACGCTGTGGATTGTCCGCGTCAGCACAGCCAGCCAGCCGCTGTTGATGCACTCTTGTCGATTAAAGCCCAGGGTGTATCTCAACTCTAAGAGTCAGAGAAGGATAGAAGAATGAGTAGTGATAGCAGTAACAACAGCAGCAGCAGCAGTAGCAGCATCAGCGGAGTAGACGCACTTGATCAGTCTTTCTCCGTGTTGGCCCCTTGGCGGTAGCCATCCTCGGCACTCCTTTTCCATCGTCCCATCTCTGTCGAGACTGAGCCCTAGGCATTGTATCTGTCGTTGGGAAGTATTTGCAGGCGACTGTACAGAAACCCAATTTAGTCTGCGGTCGACTAATCCCATCCCTTTCCCCCACATATACCGTTAGTCGATAGCTCCCGCGGCTCAGCTCAGCTCCAGGGCCAACCAGTAGCCTCGCCCTCCACCTCCTCTCCTCTTCCTCCTCTTTCCGCAGTCCCGCTAACTCTACTGTATACCACACTTACAGAGACACACCGACCTACCTGACGTACTTCCATCCCTCTCTCTTCTCTGAAGCCGCGCGAATCACCTAAAATTACCCTCGGCTACCTCGGCAACCACGGCACGACGCGCGCGTGCTCGACGCTCTATAAAGCTCCCTACAAATCGCGCTCGCCTAAAAAGCGACTTACAACTCTATAATTGAGTTCGATTTATTGTCGCAGGTGTACGTGTACCCCAGTCTTTCCATCAATGGCCATCAATTCCATTCATTCCTCCCTCCCTTGTTTTACAAGCCAAACTTGCTTTTTTACCACGTTTGCCTTTTTCTTTCGTCAATTGACCAATTTAACTTCAACATCCTCTGCTCTTTTTCTATTCGCACATTTCAATCAATAAATATTGCAGTAGTAAACATTTAAAACCATGAATATATACTAGCGTAAAAAATAAAGTAAATTATTACAGTAATCTACAAAAGATGTACATTAGACTTGCGGTAGGCTTGATTACGATGGACAGGTGGTAATGTATTTTTAACATTGAAATTTAGAGAGATTAATTTTCACGTCCTTTATTAACTTTTTTTCCACATCGTCTGATTCATATACATTGGTTGATTATATCATTAAATTTGTAGACTCAATGTTTTATTGAAATTCGTTAAAATTTCATTCAAAATTTTTATGAAGTAACGATTGCACTAAAACTTGTATAAAGAAACATACCAATAATAGACTAAAAATAATCGTTGATTTTAAAATTAGTCAATTATGCGACTCTGTTGATAGAAAAAGAACAATATCATTTATTGAATTTCTTTTCCGATAATTCAAAAAAGAACTAGTGGACATCAACGAAGAAAATCATAACTATAATAACTACAAAGCAATAGTAGATTTTAACACACCTTATGAATATAAGTACGGCTACCGTTACAACAAGGAGTATAAAACCAGGAGTACTAGTACATTTCAGATTCCTACCGAAAACTAAACTTAATGCACGCGTTTTTCGCGAAAATCAATACATTTTGCACACTTGCAGCAAGAAAAATAGATTTCTAAAAAATTAATAGCTTAATACAGGAATGACTTACCTTATTAAAAAAAACCTTTAATTAAATGTATGTTAAATGATGAAATTAATTTTATTATTTTGTATAATTGAAAGTGAAATAATATCATTATCGTTAAATTGAAAGTAACCATCACAAAATAATTAAATTTTTTTTATTCTTTTATATTAAATGAACATGAAATTTAAGGTTTTTTTTGTAACAGTGTGATTAATTATTGGTATTTATGCACCAGAAATTTAATCGTTTATGCAAAAAAATGTGTTACAAACAATGGTGCACAGTTATTAAAGATGTTTAATGAAAAAAATTTTCAATCTAGACAGTTTGAAAATTTTTTTAAACTTTTTAAACAGTTTAGATTTTTAATAATGTGGATTTTAGTATAGATTTTCAGTATGGATTTCTAAAGATTTTTAGTCAATTTTTAGCTTATAATTAAACTGAGTAGATTTTAAATTACATTTTTTTTATCCAATTGTATGCGGCCAAATGTGCGAATTGTATTGGTTTTCATTGGGGATTTGGAATCTATTTATTTGCGTAGGGAGCATCGAAATGATTAATGAAAACCTGTCCTAATTTACAATTAGAAAGGCTAATTCATGGATTAGTACAGAATTTAATAGATCTTATAGCATTAAGTAAAGTGAGTTTTCATTTATTTCTCAGGTATTTACGAAATTGTTTATAACATTCATTTTACAATTAATTACTGACATTTGGTAATATGCGAATAAGAAAAAATTCAGTATTTTATAATGAGAGTAAGTATTTTAATTAAAGAGCATTAATTATTTTATTGAAAATATTTATAATAATGCATAATATAATTTTATACGTGTTTTATGAATTATCAAAACTTGGCGAGTTTATGAATATTGATAAATGATTGTTTCATGATTTCTTATGTAATGCAGAGCGAAGGCTGTATAGGTAGTATGACAATAAAGGTTTATCGTAAAAGTTCGACTTGTCAGATTTCATATACGTAAGAATAAGACGGAAGCCGATAGTGGCTTTAATTTATGTGGCGTTTGCCGTAAAATAAAGTGCAGTTTTATTTAGGCTGTCGTCGGAAAGGATTTGCCGTCAAACAATTTAATATGATCGGCGCAGTGTAAAATCAGGACGTAGCGGCGACAGCGACAGCGGCAGCCGGCAGCAACTTTTACATTATCCGCACTCAGCGCTAAAATACACCTAACGCTATTTACTCGATTTTGCGCGCGAAGGAAAATTCAAGAGTCGTGGTAGGGGCTGGAGCGAGGCAGAGCCGCTCACGGGACGAGCCCGTAATGCGACAAAAATGTATTCCCAACGGAGAACGCCATCCCCGGCTTCCGCGCCGAGGCAACCTGCATGGCTGGCTAGCTCTCCCCCCGGCTGCGGGCCGGGGCTTCCCAGCTCTGCGTGCGTATATACCGGGTGAGCCGTTCTCTCCGCCACCGGCGGAACTTTTCGGATTCCGCGGGAAAATTCGAGCGAGGCGGGCATGTGGCTGCGTCTGGACAGGTAGACTCGGCTGCCGCTGCTGGCGCTCCTGCCGCTGTTCGCTCGGATCAATCCTTATCTTTTATGCGACCTGGCTGCTGCTCCTCTGCGGCGCGCGGCTCCGGCAACTTTTGAATCTCCGAGGAATTGTCTCCGGCCGGGCCCCCCCCCCCCCTCTGCCACGCGCTCGCCAAAGTTAAACGAAAGAGTAGCATCGCCGCGACCGTCTCATCTCCCTTCCTCCCGCAACCCTCAAGCGCTCGGCCTTGTTGTCTCTCGGCCTAATCAAAACTGTTTGAGCAGTCAAAAGTCTTCTCGGGCCAAAAAGTCGAGCTTCCGACACGTGAGCCGCAGCCTCGAAGACAAGCCCTTAGCTCTCTCTCTCTCACTCACTCGCTAACTCACTCGTACTATGTCGCTCTTTCTCTGCGGTAGACTCTCCAGTGGTAGCATCACCTCTCAACGCTGTTTACGTTGACGCACATCCGTGAGGCCTCTTGTATCCGAAAGCTCTCGCAGCGGGCCAGCTTAAATTTTCCTATCTTCTCCCCCCCTCCCGCCCCTCTATTCTATCCTTGCCCCTTCAGTCTCAACTTCTATGGTCGAAATTTTTCGAAAAAGTTCCGGCGTTGAGTTTCCATTAATACAGCGACTGCATAATTGAATTTAGTCTAGACAAAATGTTGAGCTACTCTTCGCTACATCGCGAGGCTTCAAACTGCACGTCTGCTTTAAAAGTTAAAAGTCTACGCTGAACTTGCTCCTGCTCTTCTCCTGCTGCTGCTACTATGCTACTGCTGCCTTTGCTTCGATATAGCAGAAAATCAATTTTCAAATAAAATATGACCAATAAAGATGAAAAAAAATCAGGAAAATTTGTTCCTATCTTCGCGGGGGGAGGCATAAGAAGAAAGCTGTATTTTTACGCCATTTTGCATTTAATTGAACAATTTTGTGAATAGATATTAAGATTATTAAATGAAGTTTTTTAGCGTTTATATCTTATGTTTATTATTAAAAAGTAACTTTTCTGCTTTTTAAGAAAAATCTCAAATTGCATCGCAGTAAGTTGTAACTAATTTTTTAATCTTTCATAATAATATGTTTCCTTTATTTTTTTTTAAATAATTTAGTCATTCCAAGTTGATGAAAAACTTTGATACTTTGAAAGTTATTATTTCAAATTGGCTATTTAAAATGTTATTTTAAATTTTCTACCTAAATTTGACACACGTGTATTTACTTTAATACTACCTATATAAAAACGATAAAAAACGAATAATTAACTTATGTTTATCACAATCCACAAAGCCCAATACTTCTCTTTAAGTCTTAACAAGTGCATAAAATGCTTTTAACTCATAAAGGGATGGTCTTAATAAATGAATGCTTCTGGCTAAAAGTCGAAACGGATACATTGAAAAATATGACAGATAAAAGAGAAGAGATGTAAGAAAGAGTGAGAAGGAGAGAAAAAGAGAGACCGGGGGGATGAATGGGATGGCAGTAAGGGGGGAGTGACGGCCGAGAAAAAGCGGGAGTCATTGAAGTCTGTAAAGCCGTCAAAGTTTCTCGACTCATTCTTCGAGAGAGGTGCTATGAATAACTTGGCAAATCTTCCTTTCCTGCTTCTCTCTCTCCTTTTCATTCATTTCCTACGCTATTCCCTTCTTTTGAGCTAGCATTTTTTCTTTAGCTGCTTTCTCCCTGCATAAGTGCGCCTTCACTCTCTCTCTCTCTCTCTCTCTCTCTCTCTCTCTCTCTTGCTCCTTCTCTCTCCGTCTTTCTCTCTTTCTCTCGAGCCGTTCTTCATACTCACGCGGCTGAGTCAGGAGCGTCGCCTACCCGATCGTTACAAACTTTCTTCTCCTTTTACAATGTCCTTTGAATCCGAAGCGTCACAAAGGTGCTCCGCAAAGCCAGCGCCAACCGATCTAATCGAAAGTTTTGGCCACTCCTCTCCCTCCCGACTACTCGAGCCCAGCCTCTATTAAGCGCTTCGGCTCGCGTAACTCGCAGAACGTCTCCTATTTTGGCATCACACCTAAGATACTACTATCCTCGTATTCTCATCTCCACCTGTCTTTATTACTTTCCAATCAACCTAACAAAGCTTCTTCCAAAATCGATCTTGCGACAAGGACGCTTACATCTTGTTACAAAACGCCCACATTCTGTAATTGGATAAGAAACTTGTAAGACATGACGATTTGAAGTAACGCTATAAAAATTAAGCATTTCCTTAATTGCTATTCGTTTTTCGTATTTCGTTAATTGTTAATAACCGACGATTAGATAAGCCTCCCACCAATGATATCCACAAAATGACAACAAACCTTCTGGCCATGCCATGATGAAAATTCCGAGTAAAATTGAACTTGCAAAATTTAGCTGACTCGCAGGATTGATTGGTCAAGAAAGTAAGTTAAGTCTTATTCTTAAGCATCTGCAGACGTAACCTCATTGGGCTCGAACCTACTTTGCCGAAAGGGTCGAGGGAAGGAGGTGGTAAGACGAGAGCAAAAAAGAGAGGGGTGGGTGAAGGCAGAGAAAAGAGAAAAATTCAAATGTAGTAGTTCGGCGCGAGAGGTACGGAGGCGAGAGAGGGAGGGTGTGGGGCTGAGGGAGCGGTTGGAAGGCGCTTCTTGTGCATTTTTCGTCGGCTCTCGCGCGCGCGGCAACGCAGCTATATTTGCATGGCAGCGTGCCCGGAGGAATTTGCCGGAGCATTGCCGACTCCAGCGTCGGGCACGACTCTGTCTTCTCTTTCTCTCTCTCCCTTTTTCTCTCTCTCTTTCTCTCTTTCCAACCCTCCCTCATCTTTCTCTCGCTCTCTGGCTCTTTACTCTACTAGGGAATTACGTTTTTCGCCGAGCAGACAGCAGCCCCGGCTTCTTTGCGCGCTTTCCAATTCGCGGTGCTCTGCTGGCGCATGCGGTAAACGATTTTGCGCCTTTTTAACGCGTTTGAATAGAGCCTCGCGGCGAACAAGTGCTCGCGTATGCAACGGCCCCCGCATTCTCGCACTGTCATCGTAATAAGCTTCCCAAGATAAAGTTGGCGAGACAAGCATTGGCATCGAGTCGTATAGTGGCTCTTTCACCATAACAACTGTTTGTTCATCGCTGCGTAATGAAAAAGGTCGTTAATAATGACGATACAATCTCAGAAGACCGTCGATGCTTGTTTTTCACGTCTTTTATAAACTCTACTGTCTAACAATCCTCTTTTTCCGACGTTCGATTTTACATTAAAAATTGCCCGGGTTTTAACAATGTTTATCTAAACAGGCTTTTCTGCCTCGCCGGAGATTGCCTTTTTTCTCTTTCAACTTGAAGTACGGCGTTTCATTAGCGTTACGTCAACAGAGAATAATCGAAGCTACATTATGTACTCGGTTGGTTCTTGAATGCATATGCTAACCCTATGCTAATTACAAGCTCTGATATCTGAATTTAATTATATCCATTTGATCATTCTAATAGCAAATTACGTTTGATACCCTCAGTGTTAATTTCAGCAGCTGCAGGAAGATAGTCAGTGAATTAAGCTTTTTATTATGAGTGATCTCATTATATAAGAGGCGAAACGGCTGTTTTAACTTTTCACAAATTCAAAGTGCATTTAACCGTATTAAAATTTTGAAAACTTCGTTTCTTGTGAAACGTTGAATTTTTCAATTAAAGTGCAGAAATTTTGGCGAATTTGTATTTTTCGGTTTAATTTTCGTCGAAATGACTTTTGTTGGGAACAATTGGTTGATCTGTACGTGATGGAGATTCAAAGTTGGCGAGAGAAGCAGCGCGTTAAGCAATATTGGAGACGCTTGTAGTCATGAGAGAAGTGCGAGTAGTACTGGAATAGTTAAGTTAAGGTCCCGCGTGCCACTGGCTAGCGCTGGCAGTAGTAACAGCAACACACAGTTTCTCGGCTAGAGCAGGCTCTCGGGAATTGAGTGGGTCACAGCGAGAGATGCTGGAGAGACAGAGACGCAGAGAGAAGGAGAGAGAGAGAGAGAGAGAGAGAGGCAGAGAGTGAGGGAGAAAGGAGGACTGAGGCAAGGGTAGAAGTGAAGAGGAGAAGAGGGAAGGTAGGCGCATAAGCCGTATTACACGATAAGACTAATCTAAGGGCTCTTAAGGCAGAGGTATGGAGGATAATTCAGGCGCGAGCGCCCGCCAACTTTTGGTCGACGAGCAAACCACCGAGAACAGCAATTATGTTGTGCTCTAAACAGGTCTCTCTCTCTTCCTCCCTCCCTCCGTCCCTCTCTAGCTCTCTCTCTCCTTCTCCCTCCCTCTCGCGCCAGTGCGAACCAGTGCGAGCCAGGATGATCGGAAGAGCCGGTTTTGTTACCTCAGTGTGATTGTAGCTAAGCCGGATCTGCAGTGGCCCACGCTCGCGAGGATCAGCTTTGCTTCCTCCCCCTTTTCCTCCGGCTCTCCCTCTCGAAGCTCCAAAAGTTATGCAGATAATCGAACCTCGCCTAATGTGCGAATTTCTCTCCAACATTTTTTTCTTTCTTTCTCCTTTTTTCAATTTCACATGAAGCTTCAAAATGTCGCGAATGTGCTCTCTCCTGGCACATGCAGCGTGCCCTTGTAATACAACTTGTATCACTTCTCATTACTTTAACAGTTATAACATTTTAAAATGGCGTTATTACTTTATTCCTTTTTATAATTTTGAAATGTGGTACCAATTGTTGTAAGATATCGCACAAGACCCTTCTGCATGGGCTCGTTCACTAGTGCTTGTGTACCATGGCTGTCGAGGTGGAGCTCTCACATAGCCCTTGCTACTTAAAGTCTAGTCAAAGGGACGCTACTCAAGCCTACGGCGGCCCGCCAATTGGTCAAGGAGGCCAAGCTGTCTTGTCTCACAAGAGCAAATCAGGATGGCAAAAGCAAGGAGATAGAGACCAGGGAACTATTATACGATGCTGGAGGGCTCGGAATCCGAGAATTTCTTGTAGTCGCATATAGTGTTATTTGTGACACGCCGCTTAGATATTCAAATATCACAAATTAATTTGTGCTTTAACGACAGGACACGCCAACACCTTTAGATATCAGATTGCACAAATCTCAGCGACTTCTCCCGTGCCTTGCCTTTTACTTGCATACTAAGATCTTACAAACTGCTTGTAAAAATGAAGCATTTGAGAATAAAATAATTTTATCTTTCATTATTTGAGCAGTCCAAATTGACATTGTTAAATTATGGACAACTTCTATTAAAGATTGTCAAAATTGAATTCGTAATTCGTTGCGTCTGAAAATATCTTGACTTGTACTACTGACTGCGACGAAATCAATATCCAAAATTATTACAACATAATTATTTAATACTGATTTTTCTAGCTGTAAACTTAATTGTTACATTATTAATTATTGCATTATGAAAGAATTATTAAAGAATCATTATTAAAAAAGGCAAAGTTAAAAATTAGATGAAATTTTGATAGGAAGTAGCGATCAAAGTAGCAAAGCTTTTTTGACTTGCAGATTTTTCCAATTGACCGCGACTGAAAATAACAAATTTTTCCTCCCCAGACAAATGTTTATTTAGACTTGCTAATAATTTTAAAATGACTAGGAGAGCAGCGGAAGAATGCGGATCTGCTCAGCAAGCATTTTTCCCTTTTCTTCGCGTATGAATGATGCAAATGGCTAAGAGAGTCGTGCCACGGAGAATAAATAGAATGAGAGAGAGAGGAGGAGATCGGAGGAAAAGGGAGCTGGAGAGAAAGAAAGAGAGAGAGAGAGAGAGCAGCTCACGTGCGCGAGGAAGGAATAAAAAGAGGGGGGGGGGGTAAGGTAGAAAAAGGCAGGCTGGGCGGAGAGAGTATGGGGTGCAAAAGAGAGAAAGAGAAAATAGCGTGGCGCAGCAGGAGCGATCCGGCGACGTGGAGGAAAGGCGGCGAGTGAGGTGAGGCTGGTGGTTGGGGGAGGAGGAGCGAAAGGTCGGAGCGTTCGTGCGGCATAGTAAGTATAAGCTAGTGGAGCTCTCGCGCGGCCCAGCCGGGCGCATAAGCACGCGCAAGGAGGCGCGCGACACACGCCATTTGTTATTTGATTAAGCCAGAGCATCGAAACGACGGAAGCGTTGCCGCGAGCACGAGTCGATACGGAAAAGAGCGAACGTGCACGCGTTGATGCCCTCGCAACGAGCTATTGTCGTGCGTCGGGGCAGGAAAGGAGGCCCAGCCAGCTCCTCGGCGACGCGAATTCCTCGGAGAAATAATTCGCGAGCTAGAAATCGCTAAGCTAGAGAGAGAGAGAGAGACACACGTCGGAGGTGGAATAGCCGGGAAGCCGGTCGAAGAAGCCGCGGGGAAGCACAAGAGCACCAGGCGCATGGAATTCGCCGACGGGGAAAATTAGTCTGCATCGCGTCTTCAATTACACCCGCTTTTACTAAAGTGCCTCCTTTTTTCGAGCCTCCTCCCCCTGCACACACAGACTCCGATTATTCCTCTCTATAGCCGTTCTACCTTCTTCTGTCTTTGTGCATTTCCGTACGCAGCGCAGAGGTAAGGGGATGTTAGAAATGAGGATCTAACATGACAAGTTGCGCACGCATATTGGTATTTAAAAACGTTGAAATCTTTAATGCACGTTACGGTGCGTTTGATCGTTATTTCAGCACGAGTTGAACGTATGTAACAATCGTTTGGTACTTCTTTTTGTATGTATTGCGGTCAGGAGAGAGGGAGAGAGACAGCGAGTCTGGGAAGATAACAGTGCCTGCTCAGATACATCCGTTTGCTTGCTTGACTACTCGTCTCCCCCCCCCTCAGCCCTGAGTTCCGAAACAGTCGAACGTTTATACAGGCCAGGAAGCGGCCGAAGATGAGACAGTGACCGAGGGTGGGAAGGGGGAGTAGGGCAACGACGCGACGGCGACGACGCCGGCGAACTGGAGCTCCGGAGCAACGCGGCTGTGGCGACGGCAGCAACGCAACGTATATAGCCGGCTGGCAGTAGCCGCTAAAGTGGATTACGTATCGCGCGACGGCGGCGGCGACGACGGCGTCGGCTACTGCAACTATACGGGCCACCAGAATGTCTCGAGCTCGGGCCGGCCCTCCCCCTCCGCTCCCCGGGCTTTCGGCGCTCTCGCGCCAAATCGAATCATCGGTAGCCCGAACGAAGTTAGCAGCTCTCTTCCACCCCCCCCCGCCACCCCCGCCTATGCGCCCCTGTCGCCCCGCTTCGGGCCAACCCTCTCGTTTGCTCTCTCTCGAGCGCGCGGGTGCGCGACCTCCTGGCGCCGGCGCTGCCCGAGTCCTGATGGATGTGGCGCCGGCGCTCTATTATAGCCCCTTCTCTTTCTCTCTTTCGCGTCCCTTTGGCGCCGCTACTCGTTTTACGTCCGACTGGATTTTTGCGTCCGGGAGAGCGAGAAATCCCCGCGGGAACGAGCGGAACGGGGCCTGCCCGGAAAACCTCGGAGGAACGACATTTTCTCCCTCGGCGATCGGTAATTCTCACCCGTCCGCCTGCTGCTCCCCCTGACCCTCCGCCCCCCAGCTTCCCTCAATGTCTACTGTGCCACATGACCTTCTAACCCTTCAACTCGCTTTCCATATCGCGCATCAGCCACGCTCCAGTTTTTAATTAATAGCGTTAGAACAGCTTATGCCCAACGACTGCGGCTTCTCGTGTTTTCAACCTAATTCTAGATAACCTGCCAAATTAATAACTGCTTCGTTTGGTTTTTTTCTTCAAACTTGGCGCTTTACGCGGATTAAGTAATCCAGGGTCGAAATGAGCTTTTACAATCGGTTACTTGATTTTTTATCTATTTTAGGGAGGTTATCCACTTTCAAAATGATCACGTGAAATCATCTGATTATAGTAATCAATATACGAACAATTATAAGTGCAACTATATAGAAGTCATTTATATTGCCTATAAATTTGTATGATTGACATTACGAAAAATATCAAGCTATTTCAAGCGGCTGTAATCGATTATTTATAAAACTATAAACGGAGTTTTAGGAGTTAGTAAAACCTTGTTTGATAAAGTGAAAACCTTTTATCGCGGAACATCTTTTCTCCGGTAATGTTATCGCGAAAAAAATATTTGAACTCTTGTCCCTCGGGGTAATGACAGAATACAATCTTACTCTTTGTATAAAGAGGTGCGGAGTAAGATTGATTTCTAAAATAAATACCATACAGTTTTTATTGAATAATTTTTTTGTATTTTTCATATTTTTTTATTTTTATAATAAATAGTGAAACGTTACTTTATTTTATATAAACTGTGAACTTTACTTTAAAAACTTTGACAAATTATTTCATAGTTTACGCATATTTCTGTTGCGTGTAAAAATAAAAAGTAAAAGTCATTGTGTATTCAATTATTTTAAAATCGATCATAAATATTATTACTTTAAATATGAAAATTTAAAATGTTAATAATAAAAATGAAATAATTTTTTTCTCATCCTGAACATTTACAAAGTTCAATCGATTTTACGGAAGTTTAACGATAATTATACAAGACACTGAAATTTTTAGCTGGATGTTGTGAAATGAGTTAAAACGATTAATCTACGGCTGGAACATTTTGGTTGCAGTAAGAGCGTCAGCAAGTGTATAGTTGCGCTATCTACTTGAGATCCAGAAAGAGAGAGGGTGAGAGCGAGAGAAAGAGAGATAGAGGTCGAGGCTTGTGTGGCAAAGCAATAAAGTAAGCCGTCCTTGCCGTCTGTTATTCGCACGTAGTGCAGTAGTAGCAATAGCAGCAGAGGCAGAGCAGGGTCAGAGTCAAGCGCCGAGAGAAAGGCAGAAAGGGAGGCAGGCAGGCAAGCGGGCTGGCAACTCTCGAGGCATTGTTATCGCCCCAGTGGTGGCCGCAAGCTTTTCCAAGCGCAGTTTGTTTTACAGTCTTAAGTGACGAGATAAAAGGGGAGAGTAGCAGGGAGAGAGAGAGCGCGCGCGGTGGCCTCCAGCCGGCCCTCGCTCAAAAAGTTCAAATACTCCGGGGGGTGTGCGAGCGGGGACAATGAGCAGCGACATCCAGGCGCAGAAGGAGGGTGCTCGGCGTGAGAGAGAAGGGGGCACACCCTGGGGAAAGCCGCCGCGGGAAAAAGGTAAAGCAAAGTGTCCCTGTGTATACATATACATGTACACTGGACTGCCAAGGCTGTGTTGACTGAAGCGCCCTAGCTGCTGCTCTACTACTGTTATACACTGCTGTGGGGAGACAGCTTGGAGAAGAAGCCGCGTGCTGCAGAGAGAGAGAGGGTCGCCGGACTGCTAGGGGTTGCGATGAGAGCGCGAAGAGGGTGGAAGGGGGGAGGGGGCAAGGGCTACGCCAGGTGGAGGGAAAAAAGAGGCATGCTCAGAGACGGCCGAGGGGGAGGGAAGGGAGCAGCCCGCATAAGCGGCGCAAAGTGCTGCCAGTTAGCCGAGCCGGGCGCTCTCTCTCTCTCTCTCTCTCTCTCTCGGTGAAAAAATGTCTCGGCGAGAGGAGAGGCAACACGCAAACTCTTCTCTAAAAGCTTTTCACCATTTTGGATGGGGCTCCGCCGAGAGAGAGGGAAGGAAAAGGGGTAGGGGGAAAGAGCGCTGCGCCGAGGATTGTCGTATTAGTTTAATTTCTGTCCAACCTGCACCTCTCCGCTTTCTTTCTGTCTTTCTTTCACCCTCATCTCCCCCCTTCCCCGCACAGTACCGCACACCTGCCAACTCCACTACACCTGTTATCTCGCAGTATACACCTATGCACATATTATGCGCTTCTCTTTTTTTTAACAATTTACAAACCTCAACGAAAGATTGCATGACGTTTTTATGCGGACATTCGCTGGACAAGCAACTCTACTCAACCAGCCTCGTAAACGTAAAACACTTTATCAGAATAATTAATAAATAGACAATATTGCAATTTGATGTGAACAGCAATTATAATGACTGTATAAGATATCTATAATTTGTTACAACCTATACTCCTTCATACATACAGAATTCATTTTAACGCAGCAATTTCTTCAACTAGCTAACCGTTTAATACACATTAAAAAAAAAAAAACAAAAGTCATGAAGTGACAAACCTTTTTAGCTGTATGTTGAAGGTATATAAGCCGAGGTCGTTAGCTCAGGCAGAGAGATGAAATATGCCGCTGGATTAACTCTCGGCCAACAATGGTTACCCATTTGTTGGCTGCAGATTTTCATAGTCATCGCTTAAGGCTACTACGGTCATCCGAAAATACTTCCTAGCCAATTCTCTCTCTCTCTATCTCGCTCTTTCTCAACATATTTCTTTTCTCTCTTTTTCTTCCTATATCTTTGTGCTCTCTCTCTCTCTCTCTCTCTCTCTCTCTCTCTCTCTCTTTCTCACCGTATCCCTACATTCAGAGATTTTCCAGCGGCCTAGTTCACGAACTCAAGATCTTGAGGAGTTTATCTTTGCAAGAAGTTTCTTGTCGCGAGACCTTCATCTTATAATTTCGCAACTCGTGCTGTAGTACTGCGCATCCCCTTATTCAGCTATCCTGGTGTCTGTGACGTGTAAAAGTATCCGGCAAAGCTTACGATTACATCTTCGTTATTTCTTCATTTTTCAATTAACGCGCAAATGCAATAAATTTTATGAATTTTGTTTTTCATCGCACTGAAAAATGTAAACCTGTCGAATTCGTCAAGACATTTAATAATTAATTTTTTACACACGTCTAATAGATAAGGATATTTAATGAATATAAATTTAATATTGGGTCGAAAAGTGTAACGTGCATTTTTACGAGACCTTCAAAACCAATCAAGTGAAAATGCGATCCTTGACCTAAAACCAAGGCATGACATAAGTCTTAAAAGACATTTTTTTCTTTTTTTCAATATCCCCTATCAAAGTTTCGTTTATCGTGCCTATGAAAACTCCGCTCTAACCACAAAATTCTTGATGGCTTAATCGTAAAATGCAGCTGAGCCCGTCCTGCTATTACAGCGTTCACATACAACTTGAACGAGCATCGATGGCTTCAGAAACGACTAAAGCTCTACAAAAATAAAAAAAAAAAGAAAGAATAACAGTTTTCATCTTTTCTACTAGCAATATTAAGAAAAACAGGCTTTTGCGTTATATTTTTGCGCTTGAGCCAATGCTTTATCTTTTACAAAGATAATTTTTATCTTTTAATTAATTTCTGTTAAAAAATTAATGTAATTAATTAATACTTGAAAACAAAATACTTTTTTTACAAAAAAATTAATATCAAACTAAAGATGAAAATGAAGTGTAATGAAGCATTACTAACTTTGAAAGATTTCATTATATAGTGAGAAGCAAATTAAATCTTGTTGGATTACAAATTTTTTGTTCTTGGAATAAATATTTAAAATTAGTTAATTTGCGTCTATTTCATTTCAAAACTAAAAAAAAATTCAAGACCTACACCATATAATAAATATGAAGAAAAAATTCCGTATTAGTAATGTGCCGTCAAAGAAGAAAACGAAATTGCAGATGAAACGAAAATAAACATCATAAATTGGGATTGCAGAATCTACGACACAAGAGTAAAAATACGAAGACGAGGAAGAAGAAGAAGAAGAAGAAGTAGCTGCATCCCGAGTAAAAGTTGTACAGCGCTGGAGCAGGCATATCTGGAGGGTCAAGAAGTTTATTAGATTAAATTCTTACCGTGAGCGTCAAAAGAGTCAAAGAGCCATGTTAAAAAGCCGCGAGAAAGAAAAGAAAATGACTGGAGGGATAAAAAAAGCGGAAAAGGAGGACGGGAGGGTTGCTAAGCTAAGAGCGCAGCCGGCGAGAGATGAGTTTTCGTGGCTCCTCGCGACAAAGAGAGAGGCAAGTCCTAGCTGCGAGTGCGCACGTGCGAGTACGGTAACGCGGCGGGGCGAGTTGAATACGAGAGAGAGAGAGACGGCGCGTTCCGCCAAGGCAGTGGGAGAGCGCGGGTTCTCGGTCGCATTGAGTTTCATTAACCGGCCCCCCTAGCCCCGCGCCGTCTCTGCACGTTTACGCGTGCGTACATAGCCAGGAGCAGGGGCGACTGCAGGCCCGGCGCATTTTAACGCGCAACAGCCGTAGAGCGAGCCCGCCTCGGCCAGCCTGGCCGCCGTCTGGGGAATATTATCAAATTATCGGTACAAACGATAGCCGTACACGCCCGGCCAGAGCGGGGCGAACGCGCCCGAGGAGGGAGAGAGACATTAGCTTGTTCTCTCAGCCCGCGGCCCCGAGCGATTTCCCGGTTGCATTGCACGCGCCCGTCCCCGCGCATATTCTTTCGACTATTGGGCCATGCCGTATGTACTGCTCGTCCTTGTACACTCCCCCCCATTCTCTTTGCCTCGACACTGGCTCTGCTGACTTGTTGATTCTTCGGCCGATCTAATTTTATGAGCAGCTCTCTTTTCCGGCAGAGTGCCGAGGAGAGAGGGAGCTCGCTTGCTCAGCGCAACGGCATTACCCGGCCAGCGCGCCGGTATACACAGGACGTGCAGAGCCGAGGGCAGGCATGGGCCAAAGGAGAACAACCTGCGAGTGGCGCACGCTGCCGCTGGCCGCGGCAGGACAGGCAAGCCCTGTAATAGTGTTTGTGTGGCTCTTTAATGGCATTACAAGAGCCGAGCTCGGCTTGCGCTCCTGCGCTACCGCCGCCACTGCTGCTGCTGCTGCTGCTACTGCCCCACACCCCCGGCAGCCCCGGCGGGGGCCGCAGAATGTTAAATTTTCGTGAGCTATTTCACGCTAAGAGCTTCCTCGAACCCCTCACTTGCCGCCGTCCCCCACGAGCAGCCCCTTTTCCCTCACCTGCCCGTTATCAACGTCAATATAAGGCTTGATTATGTTATACAGCACGCATTTTTGCCGCTTTGCGCTCGATACACGTTGCGCATATAACGTTAGCCTTTCAAATACACCCCCACCTCCTCCTCGCGTGGCGCACCGTGCTCTTGCGTAATTTTTCAAAAGCTTTTTTTTTGTCTTTTTTTTATTTTAAATGGCCAGCCGACGGCACTTTATGAGTAATAAGCGGCCACGCGGAAGAAAATAATTTTTCTTTCGAATAATTATTAACTCGGCATTAAAAGGGGGGGGGGCAGGCGAATTTGTTTTTCACGCGCGCGTTTCAATGTTCGTAAGCCACGAGGGTCCGTAATCTAAATGAGTTATTTCTCCGCTAAATAGGGCCGTAAAAATGTAGAGACGTTGATTGCGAGAGGCCAAGTGTTTCGGCAGCATTTTCAAGTTTTTTATCAAATTAGATTGCTCGGGGGGCATTTTTAGCTGAATAGCTCCGTTTATCACGGAAAAAGGGCGCACTGCCGCTTTTTTTTATGAGGGCCCGTAAACTTCTGAGGTGCATTTATATTTTGCGCAGGCCGATTTGGAATGCCTTCAGTGGCTCGTTCGTCAAAGAAGCTTACAGGTGTATCGATCGGTCTCTCTCTCTCTCTCTCTCTCTCTCTCTCTCAAGAGGGAAGGTAGACCGGCAGGGATCATTACTTTATGAGTTCAGAATGTTCTGATCTGTTTTCCCTTCACATTTATTAAACATGTTTTTTAAGAATTTATGTTGATATACGTGTTTCAAAATTTAAGCTAGTTATGAAAATCTTTAATAATTTTAAATTATTATAACGGTATAAAAAATTGGTTAAATACGATACTGTCACAATGGCAGTATACACATGTATTAAATACGACCTTTTTAAAATCAATCTAGCATCTAAGTAGCACTATGAATTAAAAACTCGAGATTTTCACATAGATTAACTCGATTTTTAAGAATGTCCTAAATAGAAATTGTTTGTTGTGAAAATATAAATATGTACAAGTCTTAAACAAATGAATTCCAATTTCAAACGATTCCGGCAAATTTCCCATGCGCGGATCAATCGAAGTGCTTTACACGCTTATTTTGTAATTTGTTTGCATGCTTTTATAGGCTTAAAAATTCTCCCCTTCGGGGAATTATTCGTTCGTTAGGGGCGAGAAAATAATCAGTTATTTTAATTCATAGCATTATTCAAGCACATAAATTTGCTGAATCTATACTATCGGTATATTTACCGGCACTCTACATGCCGAACACGTAGCGTTAGCTAGAACTAGACAAATTGACTTCCACTGCCTTACGTTACTCGTCCTCAATCTACTTTCCTAAATTCGTCTGGGATCTATACACGTCTCGGAATAACAGCGTCATCCCAACTAATCATTTAATTCGAAAGAAAATTAATTTAAATTTTACATCGAAGTATAAATGCTTAGCACGATAAATGAGACAATTTTCAGGCATGTTTTTATGATTTATAGAAGGTACATTTTGCAGTTTCTACAGAAGGTACATTCGTTCAATTGGCTAACAATTGAGTTTTTTAATTATTCAAATTTTCAATTTCGAGTGCATGATCGTGAAACATTTAAAATTGTATCTGAGTTCTAGCTCGATACTAAAACTACCAACGTTTACAAAGTCTTTGCAATATCGCGCGCACATTTGAATAATTAACGAGGTACGCCGGCACATTTATTTTAATAAATTCATAAATCTACAACAAAAAGTATAAAATTAGAAAGAAAAATATACAACGATCAAAGCCATCCTTTTAAGATTCTTCTGCAGTTGTACAACCGAAAAAATATTGCTATGCTATACCTTACGCGTTGCTAATTGTTGAAAATGAAATATTCAATCTAAAAACAATGTTTCAAAGTAAAAAAATATCTACATAAAAGTACAAAAGCGGGCTAAACATAATGGTAAATAATTTTTCAAGTTTGTTTCAATTAAATGCAGTATATCAGTTTATACATCATACAAAAATGATTCGTAGGAGGTAAAAAAAAACTATATACGTGGGTAATAGAGGCAGATCGAAACACTTTACACAGGGGATAGGAAAATGTACGAAAAAAAACAGACACGCAACACGGCTCATCTGAAATTCTGCTTCGGCAGCTTCAAGGCCGTCGACTTGGCATACTGCGTATTCTCTTGACGATTCTCTATTTCAGCTTGATTCTGTTCTGCGTGACGAGCATGGCCTATACCGTTCATGCCGGTTGAATGTCTGAAAATGACGCGCTACTGCTGATGCTAGCCTGTTGAGGGACCCTTTCCTCTCGGGGTAATCTTTATCATTATCTTTATTATCACAGGGTATTGCTTCGTCTCCGGCTGCTTTTGGCAATATATGTATACGCTTGATTATGATTCGTTTTTTACGAGTTGTTGAGTCGTCTTGACAGTCATACTCACTGTACATACAACTATCTCGACAGGGTGAATATTACATATCGTTATTCACTTGTTTACAAACTTTGACTGGGGACTTAGATTGCCAAGTTACTGTTCTACTCTTGTAATTGAACAACTGTCTGACTATAATCTAAATAATGTAGTCACGAGAATTTCCGAAGATAATCAACCAATAAACTAATCGATTGATATGCTTGATGTAATTAAATAGTTGCAAAAAGTGAAAAGTTTTATTTTAGAAGATAATAAAAAATTGTTTGATAGAAAGAATCGGTCTAGTTTTATTTACATAGATAAATGAAAATTCAGTTCTCCAATGACGTGACTGTAATCAAAACTTTGAAAGTATCTCAAAAACTAACTGTTTTCATATGGGGCAAAAGCGATAGGTTGTAAGACTGCAAAGGAAAAGATTTTATTTCTTCGTTTGAATTTGGCACACATTTACATTCAAAAAAAGTTTATACTGTATGTATAAAGGAACAAGCTGAAATAACATGTTACATCTAGGGTAAAACATTTGTCTACAATTCGAAATTCCGTTTTTAAAATGGACTCTTTTCGACTTGCATTTTTTAATTACTGCTCCGTAAGTTTTTGTCACTCTATGCTTAAATAAAAGAATCTTCAACATTAAAAATTGTACAATTACTTGACACTGAATATTGAGCCAAAAGAGGAAGAAATGTACCGATTACCGATAAATCTCTGTAAAAATTCTCAAATATTTCAAGATATTTTTGGCGGTATAAAATAATAATTTTTAATGCGTATTAACTCGTGTTAACATTCGCTGTGATTCTTTTATTAAAAAAAAAGAAAAAATATATCGGGAAAGAAGACGAGAATAGGTCATCAGGTTGAACAAACTCGTTGTAGCATTTGCGGCGGGCGGGTGGAATGGGGGGGGGGGGGGCGCGGCTCGTTACTAACACTTTGCCTCGCTTGATTCGTACTGGCCCGTTGGTGTATACGAGGATAAACGGCGCTTATCTCGCGTCCGGCTTCTTTTTCTCGTGGAGCGGGAGAGAGAGAGAGCGGCAACGGACGTATACCGGGGGGAAGCTGTTTGCAGCGAGGACGCAGAGGCTCGTTTGCCACGATTTTTCGCCACGGCACTTCCGACTTTTTCTCGCTCTCGCGGCGTGGCGCGCACTTATGTTTTCGCTCGAGCCAGAAACAAGCCGATTACGTGTGGTATATGCCGGGCCCAGAGCTGAGAAAGAGAGAGAGGAAGCGTGTTAACGCGGAGAGATTTCAAGCGCGTCTGCAGAGAGCCGCAACGGCTTTCACAGCGAGCTCAATTCTGGTTAGCAACTCGCTGACCGGCTAATACCTCGGTAATTTCATTTCGCACGCTGCTCCCATCCTCCTTCTCCTCTCGTGTGCCTGTGTGCGTGCTTGATATGCTTAGCGTAACTGTTGGATCACTGCATGCTTTATGCTCTCTTTCTCTCTCGGTTTCTCTCTCCCTCCGAGCTGTAAGCTGAGACTCTTAGCCCAGCGCTTGCGCCGACACTGTTATGATGTATATATTACTAATGCGATTACTTTGCGGAGACGCTTGTGCGCGTGCATTGTTAAACGGGCATTGCTGTTTTCTAAATTACCACTGGCTTCTCTTAATTCCCTGCCTTGTTCTCCAGGCTAATTTACAGCTTTTCCTGTAAATCTTATATAATACCATTGTAATCGGGAAATTCGTGTGGAATCACTTAATTGCTGATACAAAGATAGCTTGCAACGCTGAATCATACTGTATATAAAAAATGGAATGAACTAGGGATGCCCTCAATTTATTCGAATTCCGAATCATTCGGTCAGGTCGCACATATGACCTTTGTTTATAATTTCTCATTGTAAGAAAGTTACCCAAGTTTACCGCTGAAATACAATCAATTTAGGTCATTCATTTGTCAGATCAGGCTTTATGAGGCTTGAAAAAAATTAATATTAAAATTCGAATGCCGATGAGAAATAAAATGAGTTGTACTATGAATATTTCAATCGAACTACTTTGAGAAACAGAGGCATTAAAAATTGCTCAGCAGCTAAAGAGACCGGAGCGATTTTGTTTTCAATTATCATGGAACGAATCAGAGCTCCCAAGCGGGCTCTCGAGACTTTAATCGCCGGTAATTAGGTGGGCACGTGCGCGACCCTGACTTTTTCTCTAACGCCCCCGCCGACTTTTCTCGCCTACTCCCCCCGACTCTCTCTCTCTCTCCCCGAGGAGGACTTTAGCGCGCTCTCGACCTTGCGATTGGCCAAGCGTGTATGCGAGACAGAGAGAAAGCGCTTCTGCGCCCGGAAGTCGGGCTGGGGCTGAGTTTACGTCAGTCGATGTCGAACGTGCGGTCGTCCGGAAGCTATTGCTCTCCGCTGAAAGAGAAGCGCGAAAAGAGAGAAGGTGAAAAAAGAGGCGCCTCGTTGCAGGTACAAAAGAAAGCTCGGCTGCTCGAGTTAAAAGGAGGATGGGGGTGGAAGTAGTGTGGCGGTGGTAGGAGAGGGGGGGGGGGGGGGGGCGCCGGGAATCCGGGGGCGGGGCGCGGCGCTTGAAAAGGGGGTTGTAATCCAATTAAAAGTCGGGGGGCCGGGGCCGCTTGGTGCTCTGCCAGGGGGACTGGGGGCCATCTGATTTGAATGCATCGTGGCGAAGAGAGAGAGAGAGAGAGAGAGAGAGAGAGAGTGAGAGAGAGTGGGGGGAGGGGAGGGTAGGGGCGGAAGGCATGAAAAGAGCCGGCGGATTTGGGAGGGGGCTTGGGATGAACGCGTGAAATCGGACCGAATTTTCGGATGGGCTTAGCCGCGGGACGAGTTGAGCTTGCAGCGCTGCTGCAGCTTTTCACGCCACTACCGCTACCTCCATGCCCACCCCCTCTTATCCTCCCGCCACCCACAGCCACCCCTTCTCTCTTTCAGCCTGTCGCATTACGTCAACCATTCGCAATGCCGGAGGCACTGATCTTGGGCCTGATTGCTTATTGGCTTATTGCGCTAAGCGCGTTACGTTTGCGTTATTCCACCGCCTGCTATAGAAATGTGATTATAGTTTACCTCCTCTCTCTCTCTCTGTTGACTTGGACCACCGGATCGATAGCAATTTTTGCATACCGGAAAATCTTGTTACTCCAACCCTTGTTTCTTTTTCCCACGCCAGCGTATACATTTCGAAATTTTTTTTATTTTTTTCTACTTTTCTCTTTTGTTTGTTTGTTTTTTTTTGTCAAAAATTTTATTTATGTTTATGGCTCCTTCATGCGTAGACTATTAATATACGATTTATCAACAGAATCATATTTTAAAAATTGCAGATGTGACTTTTTAAAAATTGTCTATACAGAGTACCAAGTTAACCCATGATTCGAAAGATTGGGTCGGTTTATAACAAAAATGCAATAAAAAATAATAGATAAAACGGATCAAAAATGCCGTAGATAGTACCATAATTTTTACAAAAGTGGTCTCTTCAACTATAATACATAAATCTCAGTTTCTATATAATAGAAGTATTAGAAGTAGTAAGATTCTAATCCGATTATAGGATCAAATCATACACAAATTTTTGGTCAACAGTTGTTATAATTTCCATTTTTACAAGGAGTTGAGTATATGGACATATTTATTAAGAGTTCGTGTGGGAAAACGACAAAATTGCGTAATATATAAATTCATACCAAAAACAATAAAGTTTACTTGAGTAATCAGCCGATAAAAGAATCTTATTAAATATTCAAACTTCGATGAATATTTGTGAAAAATCAATCATCGTGCACGATTGAAAAATTAAAGATCAACGCGAATTTAATTAAATTTAATAAAAAGCCTTTCGGCAGCCTTAACTAAATTTTAAACCGTTTTTGATGAAAGATCAGCGCAAGAAAAAGAAGAAGAATAAGTCTATTAAAAATAGATTTATTTTGTAATGAATCTCCAATAAAAGAAATCTTTTATCAATATAGAATTGATTTCCATCCAACATTTACGCAAAATGATTTTGTCACGACTTCAGTGATTCATTCGATTAATCACTTTTTTGGTAGAAATTCAATCACATTTATATTTTAATGATGTACCTACCACTGACGTTTATATCACACGCGTATAAAGTTAATTTTCCGTTTGCTAATTTTAGAAATCACTGCAAATGCTTTACGCTTTATAAGATGATGATAGTATAATAACGATAATATTTATGTTATATCGTTTTATCCGAACATAATCCAAAGTTTTTTTTTCTGTCACGAGACAGTGCGCCGTGATATCAGAGCTTCTCACTTTGATAGACAGTATACATTGGAAAAGCTTTAAGAACTGGTCGACCAAAACTCAAACTCCGATAATGACTTTATTCCGGTATTCGAGTTGTTTGTTCCGATTTACGGATTAGAGCTGTAACGTGAATAAAAATAAATATACGTCTCTATGCGCACAACACACACACACACACACATCGACGTAAACGTACTTTTGATTTTAAAGTTGCTTCCGGTGCTGCATCAAATTATGTTCACAAAAAGTTGAATTATTTTCTGCTACTCTAAAATGTTTTCGCTGTTCTAGCCGGATGAAGTACATTCGCAAATTAAAAAGTTCGTTTTTGTTGAAAACAAATTTGACGTTTAAAAATGTCTTAGCTAATGGCATTGTATACTCGAGGCGGACGTTATTTATCTTACAAATTTTTGACTCGTCATCGTTTGGAATTTGAGCGCTTTGAAAATAACAAGACCAGCCTGGTGGAAATCAATCGGGAGAATAGAAAGCGTACATATATCAGTTATATCCATTTAGTAGATTGTAACGTCAAACATATATAAGATTCGTTAGACGGACACTTTGATTATAGACGAGTCAATTGACTTTGAAGCCCGGCAATATATTGAATTTACTTGATTCTCCGAGCGAGGAGAGAAAAAAGGGGGAAAAAGCGCAGGAAAGAAGAAAATGGATAAATGTAGGAAGAGAGGTGGAGGGGCAGTGGAAAGGAGGTGTAGGGAGAAAAAGAGGCGAGGGCAAAGTGAAAAGACGAAATTTCTCATTCTCTCCGGGCACACTAGGCTGGCGCTGCTGGCTGGCTGGTGGTGCTGCTGCTGGTAGTGGGTTTTTTTCCTCGCTTTACCATCGAGCTGGCTTTCCTTTTTGTCCCCGGCCAGCGCCAGTGCTGGCGCACTCTCTTCACCTCTTTGCCGGCGGCTCTCTCTCTCGGTCTCTCCTTCTGCAAGCGGCGGTCGCGTGGCTTCCGAATCGAGCGGCCATGGCGCCTTCCCCCCACACTAGGTGGAGGGCCCTCGAGTAAACAAAGGAGGAAATGGGGTAAATAAGAAACAACTGCCGAGTGTGAGGAAGCTGCCAAGTTGCGGAAAAGGACGAAGATCGAGAACGACAGGGGTGGCGGAGGGAGAGAAGCCGGGGAGAAAGAGAATAGGGAATAAAAGAGGAGTATATAGTAAAGCTGCAGCTGCAGCTACTGCTGCTGCTGCTGTCGAGCTTCTTCTAAATAGGAATAAGTTTGCCGGGGCTTTCTCCATGCGACTATTTTCAAGCTGCACTAGTGTAGCTGCGCAGAGAAAGAGAGAAAATTGCGCGGATCCTCCGGGCAGGGTCTGGAAATTACGGGTTTCGCTAAAACTAAACAGTGGCACGCAAGGGATGAGGATGATAGCTTACTTCTCAGGCCACCACAGAGAAATCTCCTCCAGATTTTTTCCAGATTGAACGTCCGAACGAGATCGATAAATTGTTCAATCACGCCTCTACCTTTCTCTCCCTTTTTTTTTAATCATTTCTTTTTCCTTTATTTTTTCTCTCGAACGATATTTTATTATTTTGACTCGAGGATTACAATAATTTGGATTACTCTGGAAATTGCATTCTTATGTCGTAAAGTTGCGATTAACCATAGAAAGTATAAATAATAAAAATAAAGTTTGCGTTGGTATAAAAAATAGTTTCATCAAGTGGCATATCTAGAGGATACGGCTAAATTATTTCAACTATAGTTTAATTTATTTTTAAGTCATTTAATGCCTATAAAGCAGGCAAGGGAAAATCCGTTTTATTATCAGATAAGCTAATGACGTACTTTTCATAATGAGTTTTTGAGACTACAACGAAACGGAACAAGAGCACTGCGATAGTATTCTGACCGTGAGGAATAAATTTAATTTTTACTACGGAAATTAAAAACATTGTTTATGGAGAAAATCACGTAATGAGCGTAAATTCAAACTACCAGAGAGATTGAACATTACAAAAACGGGTATGCAGCTGCTGCAATGCTTTCTCTTAACTTCCGCCCTTGTGTGACCCAAGATACTGCAATGTTAAGCATTGCTTGTTTTAAAAATTCATTTTCACCATACAATACACGCACACATACAAATAACTACACGAATTAAGTTATTCATTAGTACAGCATAAAAGTAAATAATTTATTGATGCGCCATTAAGAATCGATTTGGAGAAATGGAAGAGAAATGAAATGCATCAACTTTTGATCATCGCATCATACTTTCAATCGGTTTAAGTTGTCAAATTATTTAAAAGGTAATAAAGTGAAATTTGATAAGGAAATGAAAATTCGCAGAGCTGCGCAGGAGGTAGGGGAAGCGCGGGGAGCCGAGGGGGGGGGGGAGGAGAGAAAAAGAGAAATGCAATCGAAATCATATTTCGCTCGTCTCACGTAACATTTCAAAGGTTTATAAACGTCTGCAGGAAACGGAATCCCTAAAGTGATATAGAAAATATAAGGCTTTCTTGAGGGAAGATGAAAGAAGCAGAAGAAGAAGGAGGCAAAAGGCAGTATCGTCTTGATGCGCAGACCCCAGGAGAGAAGCAAGAGCTGCAGAGGGATTCGCAGCAGCAGAAGCAGCACCACCAGCGCAGATAGATGGATAGATAGATAGAGTGCAAAAAGAGGGCGCGAGAGAGGAGCAGACAAAGAGAGACGGCGCGAAGGACAAACAAAGCCGGCGCGGGGGGCAACAGGGCGGGGGGGGGGGGGGGGAGGGGGGGGGGGGGGGGGGGGGGGGGGGGGGGGGGGGGGGGGGGGGGGGGGGGGGGGGGGGGGGGGAAGGAGGTTTGACGCTAGCGGTCAACAACTCGTCACGTCCGACAACGAGACTTGGCGTACTCTGCTGACTGCCGCTGGTAGGCAGGGAGGGCCGGCTACGTGCGCATATCGCGCATTCCGACGCAGCGCCGGCGGTAGCGGAGGCGAGAGCTATAGCAGAGCCGCAAGCGCGATATCGCGGCGATACGCCGTAAAAGCACGTCCCGGCAAAACAATGCGCTGGCTCCGCATCTCCGAGCTTTTCCGTTGAGCGCAATTCTCTTCCCCAGTGACCCTCGCAAGGGGGTTACGCTTTCCACCCTTTTCCCCTCCCATCCGCTCTCACTCTCTCACTCTCTCTTTCTCTCTCTAGCTGCCGCTCTATCTTTCTGTCTCGGTATCACACCACACGCCCGAGCGTGTGTATATATATATATATATATATATACGTAAGCGGAAACCCGGCGGATAAGGTGTGTAAATAAAATGTCAGTGCCGAGTGAAAGGCTGATCGATGGGAAAATTCAGTGGTGCAAATCGACGCCGCCGCAGCGCCAGCCTTAGCACAGCTAGCTCTTTCGCCCGCCCCCCTCCTGCCCCACTCGCGCTCTACCCGCCTACTCTCCCGACACCTCTTCTCATCGTCTTAGCTGCGAGCCGGTGCGAATAACGGACGCGGCGTCGGCGGCTGTTGGCTCGCGCGCGCTCTCTCTCTCTCTCTCTCTCTCCTCGTCGAAGCCTAGAGAGAAAGCCAGGTTGAAATGGCCAAAGCGAGAACGGAAGAAAAAGAGGAGCCAAAGGCGCTCTGCTGACAAAGACTGGCTGCCGCCGCTGCAGAGAGAACGCGAGCGCGAGAAAAAGGCGGGCCGAGAGAGAGAGAACCCGGAGGAGAAAGCTCATGATACCCAGCTTCGCTCTCTCCCGGCCCGCGCCGGCTTTTATCTCGCTCCTTCTCTCCTCCTGCTAGCCGTGCAGGCTTTAGCAAGGCAGCAGCAGCAGTAGCAATAGCAGCAGCAGCTAGTCCAACTGTAATTTTCGCAGATCGAGAGCTCGACTCGTTGTAAAGCAGGGCTTGGGGTAAAAGGCGGCCACGGCCAGGCGGCGTATAGCAGACGCGCGCAGCTGCGCTTCCAAGTCGAGAAAGTCAAATAAGAGCTGCCGGGAGATCCGGGACGCCACCGCCGCCGAGTTGGCCCTGCAGAGGATAGGCAGCGCGAGGGGGGACGAGGGAGGAGCCGGGGGCAGGGGGGGTACAGAAGAAGAGGAAGCTCCTGAGGTGGATGCTGAGAGTAGGGGTCGAGAGTGGGTGAGAGAGAGAGAGAGGCCGCCTAGTTGGTTCTATGCGGGCTGAATTGTAAACCGCCTGCGAACTTTCCGCCTCCTTTTCTGGTCGTTGCCCGCGCGTCAAGCCGGCCGAGGGAGCTTCTCCAAGTGGCCCGAGCTCCACTGCCGCCACTCGGAAGGAATGAAGTTGCAGGTTCCTTCTTTAAATTACATTTGGCCACTCGTCTGGTGACGACCCGGCCGAATCCCTCACGCCTTTTCTTCCCCCGTCCACCCCCAGCCCCTTCTAACCCCACTATCCTATCCCCCACGCCTCCTTTCGCCTCCCACGCCCCCCACACTCACACGCTCACACTCTTTACTTTCCTTTTTATTTCTCACTTCGTTTTAAACCTTCACTTATCTTTTATACATCTCTTACACTTTCTTTCTGACTCTTCTTTTTTTTCTATTTTTTTTCTTCTCTCTCTCTCTCTCTCTCTCTCTCTCTCTCAATTTGCAGGCAATGACAAGCAATCAAATGAATCGCCGCAAAAATTTTATTTGAAAAATAATATTATTAATTTAATAACGAAGAAAATGTATTGTTAAAGAGTTTTTATATTTTAAATCTTCTTGAAAGCCAAGGATTTTTTTCAAAACAATTTTTAAATATTTCTCTCGTTATAATATATACTGGGCACAATTAATTGAATTATCACTTGGATATTCCCTTTGGAACGACTAAATAATCTGAAATTTCCTTGGGCATTTAAAATAATAGAATTTCATTATCGTTTACGGTTAAATCCAAATAAATTGCAACTATTGCAGAGTCCAATTTAATACCTGTCGATTGGAAGGGTGTCTTTTTAAGAACTGTCCGACTTTATAATGTTATTTATAAAAAAGGCAAAAAATAGGTATTGCTCGTTCGTAATAATTATTCTTAAAAAAGATGGATCTCTTTTAAAACGACCGTTTTACTAAAAAAAACTTTAGAGTATAACAATTACATTTTGTGGAAATAACGTTCGTTTAATTTATTTACCGCGTTAAAAGTAAAATTCAGTGAAAAACTTGAATATGCATTATTTAAGAGTTGGATTGTCAAAATATTCATTGTGCTAGTACACATGAATCAAGGAAAGATCCTCGCCGGTTTAATAAATGCGCACAAATTATGTAGGTTCGTGGGGTAAGAAAAAAGAAGCAGCCCACTTAGGCCGCAAGGTCTTGATTGTGAAAAATCCAAGGGATAATAAAACTTACCACGTTATATAATACACCCAGTGGATGATACGGTTCTATGATGTTCGAGATAAAAAGAAATAAGCCATCGAGGCTAGATGCAGGGGGGCACCATAATGTTTCCGGGGTTCATGCTAATAATTATGAATATAATTTGTCTTTTGAGCAAATTGACTTGGAAAATCGCAAGTTTTCGAGGGAAGAGACTAGGATAACGGGGTGAGGATAAGGAAGGCGTCGGCTGGGCGGGGGTGAGGGGAAGGGGTGGGTCGGAATAAGGGAGGGGGCGAGGCTAGAAATAAAGTTTTGCCATTAAAGCGGCAATTAAACTTTTTCCTCCGCTCAGCGACGGATTTGAAGAAAAATTACCGGTTAGGAAAACATTCATCTCCAAAGAAATAACGGGCATAACGACGTAGCGCTCTTGTGATGGGGATGCGGAGGGGTGGCGGAGGAGAAGCGCACGCACAGGCCGCCCTCTCATACGTATCTCGAGCTTTGCACGAGCGTTGTGTCGAGAGGAGAGCCGAGACAAAAGTCGCGGCAGCTACTGACGCGATTAAACAATTATTCGTCTGGTCGTCGCGGCCCAAAGAGCGCCTGCTGTGCACGAGTGGGGCAAAAGTTGCTTCTCGCACGAACAGCCTCGGCAGTCGTGGGACAGAGGGCCAGGAGTGAAGGGGCGCGCGCGTGCCGTGCGGAGATACTTTAATTCCGAGAGCCGCTGCTGGTATTCAAAGGCTTTTTGCTCGACGCCGGCGTCTCTCTCTCTCTCTCTCTCCTTCCTCGCAAGCAGTGCGCATACATGAATACGTTTAACGACTCGCTGACCTGCCGCTCCACATTCCGTAGCGTAAACGCTATACCAGTAGCTCTCCCGCGGCTTACTCTACGCCCCCCGGCTGCCACCGCTGCCCCGAGAATAAATACGCACGTGTGTGTGTGTGTGTACATATGGTTGTGCGCACTTGTTGCGAGAGAAGGCAGGCCGCGCGGGTAAACACACGCGCGCTGCCACGCTGGCCACGTCATCATCCTCGCGTTGTCGTAATGACGATTTGACGACCGCGTGAGTCCGAGGATACAATCAACTGCCAGCATTGTCGAGGGGGAAAATGAAAACTGATACTCGTAGCTTATTGGCTCTTAATACAGTCGCCTCTCGGCGCACTGACTTAACTAACGCATACGCCGTTGACGTTCGCAACTTCAATCTCGCTTTCCACTTTATTACTCTTTCCACATTATGAGCAAACAATGCCGCATCTCATCCAACTCGGCAACATTATGCATCTTTTGCTTACAAATATATCACCATTCATAATGTTGCTGACATAGTTTAGTTCTTACACTTATTATTAAATGATTTAATCGGTATCATTCTTGACAGAATAAAGTTGTAAGTTGTAGTTTCTGAATTGTTTAGCGAGAAATATTTTTATCAATTCGACCAAATAAAAGAACAAAACTAGTAGACATGAAAAGAGTGAATGATACATTATTTTAAATTTATTTCTTAAAAGCTGTAATAGTTTATAAATACTCTGTATTTGACCCCGAGATTTGTTGTTCAATCAGAGTAAAGGAAAGAGAGGGAAAGGCAAGAGAGGAGTAAAGAGCAAAGCAAGGGGAATTACCGAGTCTTACCCAGTAGTCTTGCTTCCTCAAGTAGTATAGCCGTGAAACAGGTCAGACGCGAGTGCATAGCTTGGTCCCATCGGCAAGTGACGTCGCTACGGCTACTCCACTTATCTGTGAGCGTGTATGCGTGTGTATGTATGTATGTATGTATGCGTGTACGTGTGGGTGTGCGTGAGCTTGGATGAGAGAGAGAGAGAGACATAGATCTAAAGCCCGCGATGCCCGCAATTTCGATGCTTTCTATTACCGAGGACCGTTGCGCAATTACACCCATTCCAGTCAGTCATTACTCTTCGGTCGCAATCGATGTCGCGGCGAGGATGAAATGTTGTAGAGAGACCTTTGGTAAATACCAACAGGGGATGCTGGCGTGCGAGATAAAGATGTGGTGAAGCCGGTGAAGGTGTGGCTCTCTCCCTCTCTCTCTCTCTCTTTCTATCCGACACACACATTTTCTTTCTCTCGCCTTGTACTCTGAGTACTTGTGTTGAGTGGTAAGGTAATGCAGTTGGGCACGCGCAGGGGGCAGGGGAAAGGTTACTACGGACGTGTCCAGACTATTACGCAGCGAGAAAAAAGCGTTTTTAATGAATTAGCCGCGGAGCTGCGGCAGCGGTACACGCCCTTTTTCCTCTAGTCTTCCAGCACGGCAGATGCAAATTTGTCGGTGTGTGCAACACTCTTGTCCCATTGGGAAACGACTGACTACATTTTCTGCTAATCTCATTTCTACTGACTATTATCGTGGAATTATTTCAACCCTTTTTGGACAACCCAAGCGCTAAAGCACTTTGGACGAAAATCATTTAAGTTAAAGCATGAAATTAAGGAACATTACAATTATTATAAATTAATCCAAATAATTTTATGATAAATATACTGATTACTACTGATTCAAAATGATTTTTTTCTTAAAGAAAAAAAACCAATGATTCTTACAAATTGAAACTGATTACAACTGACCAATACATTTTTAAAATTGATTCCAAATGATAACCTTTTATGTTGGACGTATAGGAAACAACCTGTGCCAAAAAATCTGTAACACTATTGTCAATTTCTAAATTATCTTTACGTTATTCTTGTATTAACTTCGGCAAATTTCAACTAATTCTTAATATAAACCGCTGTCAAAAGTGTGGTAAGGAACTTCCTCAATCTATTATTTAGTAGAGTGTTATCCATTTAACTATTTTAACGAATGCAATATTAGTTTGTGTGAGTTATAAATTCAATTAAAAATATCTAAATCCTTACTCATACATTCTTACTACTTGAAAATTATATGTTACAAATGATTATCTTAAGTTATGGTACGTTATTATAAATTAAAATAAATAAGAAATGCAATAAACCAAAAAATAAACTTAAAATCAATTACTTTAATCACATTTAATAACGTTAAAAATAATTCTCCCAGCGCTCTCATTTTTTTATGAAAATCCTATCTAGGTTACACCCTATTAGCTTATCTCATCAACCCCCATTCACATTATCGATTCATATTGATAATTTTAATCTCAACTTTTAACATTAATGTTTCTGATTGTCAGGTTCCTACATTATTATTTCAACAAATCAAAAATTTAAAAATCATAAATTATTAAAAATTAAAAAAATTTTTTGTTTCAAAGATTACATAAAAATGAAGTACTAACTGTTGTTTTGTTTCTTAATATTAAATTAAATATTTTATTTCCAATTCTCTATTTCTTTTTTGGAAAATAAATGTTATACATCAAAAATCGTTTCTAAAATTAAAAAGAAACTGCAGCAGTGATTAACAAAAAATAACATCTGAAAAAAATTTTTGAAATTCAAATAAAAAATTCGATTCCTTTAAAAATTTTATTATTTTTTAAATCTATATAAAAGAGTGGAAAAATGTTTTGAAAAAATTTTCAAACTTTTTATTCATGCTAAAAAAACATTTTGGATTTTTTATTTGAAAATTTTGTTTTATTTTTAATACTATGTTTCCTCTCGTAGAGGAAGCAAAAGTATACTAAAAGTCATTGTTTGGAATTATTTAACTTCTACCAACTAAATAATTAACTTAGACACGTGATCCATTCATTTGTCCACATAATATAATTTTTCAAGCTTTGGTCTTTTCTATTTGTTGAAAAACTTATTTCTACATGGTATTTACTTAATCAAGATTCAAAATGAGGCAAAATAATGTTTTTACATATTGAAAATCTGATGTAAAATAAGTCAAGTATATGTAATTGTAACGAATAAGAGGAGCTACTGAAATTCTAGGCAGAGATAAAAAATGAAGGAATAAAAAGGCAAATACTTCAAAGTAAGATTCATAATTGAAGAAGATGAGAAGAAAAGAGATAGAGGGTTCTCGCAGGTTTGCGGAGGGAAGGGTCAGGTAAAGGGGGTAGGGTAAAGGGGGGGGGTGGAGAGGGTGCGGTTTAATGAGGCAAATTATCTTCGCTTAGCGGTACTTTTATTATACGGACGCCGCAATACAACGTATCCCTTTTAAGGCCATTAACATTTCAAAGCGCGGCACCGCGGTTTTCTGATATGGTCACGGGGTATTCAGCGGGGGTGGTGGGTAGGAGGAGTGAGGTGGGGCAGGGGAGGTACTGGTAGACGAGGGAAAGAGCTCAGGGGAGGTGGAGAGGAGATGAAGGGGTAAAAGCCGTCGGCCGCTGCGGTCGGCCTAATCAAATAATTAATGCATCGGCTAAGTCGGCTCGGGCTCGTAAATACCGGGGCGCGCGCAATTACTCAATACCGACAGACCTTGGCAATTAAATTCATAGGAGGGAGCCGCGCGCGCGGCCATGAGGCGGCTTTTCCAAGCTGCTATACCTATCGAGACCCCATGCGGGCGTTTCCTTCTAAAGAAATCTCTAAAGCGTGTATAAAGTTATAGACGCGGAGAAGAAGAAAGAGAAAGAGAGAGGGAGGAGAGAGGGGTCGGGGGTGAGGGTTGGGTGAAGGGAGGGGTAGGATGGCTAGTTGGGCGTGCTTTCTGTTTAATTAAAGCATTCTAATCAAACGACGGGCTCTCATGCAACGAGCCTTTAAAAATACAGGAGGGACTCACGCAAGCGTGCGGCTCGCGCGGCGTCTCTCTGCAAAGATTCTTTAAAGTTGGCCGACCCAGGCCGCGGTATTCAGCCGGCGCGAGCCCCCGTGCCTGCAGTCAATTTTTCCTCCTGCTCTCCCCCCGCCCCCCCCCCCAAGTCCCCTTCTCTCCCTCATACCCGGCACGCTGTCTCGGCATCGCTGCCACTGCCGGAAAATATCATTAATTATAATAAAAGGCTTATTAGAACTTCAAATGAGCCTTGGAAAAATTAAAACTGTTTTCACTTTGAATATTAGCCGTCGGATGCAACAGGAGCCGGCGGCCGTTGATTTTTCGACGAGAGGCAATTTTCAAGACGCCCGCGCGCTCGATCTGCCGGATGAGGAGAGATGCCCGTTCATTCTTCAGTAGCCTTAACACACAGCCTCGACATTCCTATTCGTTCTTTTCTCGCTTATCCATTTTATTCTCCCATATTATCATCTGCAACTTTATAATTAGCTTGATGAGCAAACTAACAAGTTTAGCCTAGTGCACTCTAAAATACACGCTGGGGTCGTTGCATATAGACGCCAACAGCTGACTAGAAGAATGATTATGAACTATAAACATTGCCCGGGTACACTTATACAAGAGAGGCGTTATTAAAAGCTTATATTCTCCAGGCTGTGGGGGTGAAAAGTAGGTGAAAAATAACTGGAAATAAGAAACACGTCTATTTTCATTAGCCGATGACTCGATGATAAGTCTTTCTGATTATTATGGCCGGTGAAAAATGAGCTGGGTTGGTCTTGGCTAAGGTCTAAAGAGCTGGACTTACTTATTGCATGTGACTCCGTAATTAAAACTAATCCTCGTCCATTTGTTGTAATTTCGAAAAATCAGGGGCGCGGTTATTATTTTTCAATTTCAAACTTTAGCCGCATCATACTTCATAATAACGAAATAAACTTAACGGCAAACGAGAGCCAGCGATATACAATCAATCACTTACCTACCTACACGAGAGTTATTACCTGCCATTCTCCGTATACCACCTGCAAGCTCTCTCCCTGGTGGTCTTCATTAAAACTCGTCCTTGTACCTCTTTAAAATTTATCAATCAAAACATAAATCTATGAAGATTAATGAACGAATGCGATGTGGCGTAGAGCATACCGTACATTTGAACAAAGTCCCGCTTACGAGGATTGAAACGCTATGACCAAAGCATGAATTTTTCTATTCAAAACTGTACAGTGTTCCGGCTGCCAGGACGAGTTTGACGGGACAAGAGCGTGGCTAGACAGGCGTTCCGAAAATAAAAGTGCCCAGCCACTTGGCGTTTAAGACGGACGGAGCTCGCATGATGTAGTCACCGAGTCGTGTCAAACAGCGAGTCGGGTCGGCATAAATTTTTAAGCCGGCTCAGGAGCTTGGAGCAAGCATGCCGCGGACTCAGCAATAGCCGAAGCAGCGGCAGCCGGAGCTTCAGACTCGCGCGGTTAGCAGCTTAAGCGGCTCTGGAGGGCAGCAGCCGCGCGCTCGACAGGGAAATAGGGTGTGACCGGCTAGTCGAGACACTATACCTGTCGCTTGGCTGGCCCGGCCGACGCTCCCTCTCCCTCTCGGACAGAGAGCCGGAGCATTCGCGAAACCAGATCGGACGCGCTGTCTCTGCCAGCGGGCGGCTCGCGATGCGGAACCGAAGCCGACAGCGACATCGAGATATCTACGGCGCAGATTGACTCTCGAGGCCTCTCTCTCTCGCCTCGGAGGACCACGCGCTTATTCGGGAAAAGGCTGTCCGGAAACGAGGGGTGGGGCCGACAGCCGAGCCTGCCTGGCAAGATAGGGAGAAAAAGCTTCGAGCACACCGATGCTTCTCGGGGACCCAGCAGCCTCTCGAAAGTTTGGCAATTTCGAGCAATTAGTTTTGACTTTGGACGCCGGCTGAAAGAGGAAGAAAGAGAAAGAGAGAGAGAGAGAGAGAGAGACGCCGCGCGGGACCGGAATAATCGAGCTAGACGAGGCGAATCGTTGCGCTCGAGTGTTGGCGCCGGAACACTGGCTCGGAGAGATGCAGGCAAGTGGACCGGCTTACCAGGCAGCGCACGCCAGTCGTAGCCGTAACGCTCGACCGCTGCTGATTGACCGATGCTCTCCCCAGCTCCACCTATATCTGTGTATATGCAATGCAACGTAAACTGCCTACGCATACTGCTGGCTAGCTATACGCCTAAATGATGGCCCCTGTTATTGCGAGGGAAAGACGCTGATTGTAGGTGTCGGGGGCAAATTAAAACGGGCGCGGATCGCGAGCTTCGGAATCACCCTCGCCTTAATTTCCTCTCTAATCTCCAGATGGTAACGTCTTGCTTCTAATGCTGCACGGCGCGTGTTCCGCTACCCGGCGAAACACGTTTAGCAAAAAGAAGCTTACAAATTTCTAAATAAAAGTGCGCTTTAATTGAACTGGGAAAACGGCGAGAAGCGTAAACGCCGCTTGCAACTGTATTTGTCTTTTAAAACTTTGATTTTCGCGAAAAAGTATTGTTAGACTATATATTGTGTGATTACAATTCTTTTCAGATTAACTATTTGGCAAGTATTTACAAACTGGATTTTCTAACCCAGAAAAAAATGTTATTTGCGAAATAGTTTTACTGTATATTTGCTCTTATTTCACTCTAAAAAATGTATTCAGATATTTTCGAAAAAACTTTTCACGATAGAGAGAAAAATCCATAGTGGCATTTCCCGATTAGATGGTCCAATACTGCAAACTGTAATTTGAACATTTTTCACTCTACCGTGACCGCTGTTTTTGCACTATGTGAAATAAATCTACTGTGATAAATTGACGTTTGTACTTTAAATTATAGTGTTACCCCATCGTGGTTAAAAGTTCTCAAAAAAATTTGTAATTCGGCAAAGGAATAATTTGTGCGAGCAAAACTGCACGAATGGAATCTTAGGGAATTCAAGGAAAGATCGTGTTAGCGTAGGAAGGAGCGAAGTAGAGGTAAGAATAAATTGCCAAGACAAGTCAGGACAGGCGAAGAGAATCGATTGATCGATGGGCGAGTTGAAAACGAGAGGCAGACTTGGGGCTGGGGCGAATAGAAAGGGGCAGAGAGAGAGAGAAAGCAGAGCTTAACCGACGTACGCGCAGCTTGCTCGGTTGATCGATGCGGCGACCAAGTAGCCTTCTGCAAAACCCAATTGTTGCCTGACCCGTTGACATTCTAGTCAGCGAGTAAGGCAGCATCCCTTGGAATTTGAAGGACAGCTTCGCTCCGATATGTCTAACTGATTTCGAATGATCACTCGAAGGCAGTCACTTTCAAAATATGTAGTCACCTGTAATTGATGATATCTGAAATCGTGGAAAGTAATCATCTTATCAGTTCAAATCGTCTAATTACACGGTATTATTTTTTTCACATTAATCATTCTCTATAGATCAATTTTCTCATCAAAACCAATCTTAAATATCTGTAGCATCGGAGTGAAAATAGCGTTTGAAGTGCAGTCAATCACGTATACACGTGCAGACACACATCCAAGACGAGTAATGCACAGGCTGCCTCGGAAAAAAGATTTCCAGCCTGCGCAGATCGCATTCTTGAGATCAAATGCAAACGAATTTTCCCGTGTACACTTGCTGGAAGTCGCAGAGTTATACATTTTAGTTGACGCAAGCAGGGGAGCGATGCAAAAAAAAAGGTCCATACACAGGGAGGGGGAAAAAAAATTTTAAGGGTGTACGCAAAAAATTCGGCTCCATTCACTTGTTTACCATGAGCTCGGGATTTTTTGGATTCTTTCGCTGGGACGTGCAGAGTAGGGTAATGGGGGAGGAGGTGGGGTGGATGGAGAAGAGCAGAGAAGCGGGACGTACGCTACATATTTTTGACTAAATTATGAATGCGCTCTCGCTTGTGCGCGCGCGAAGGAGAGAGCCGTAGGACGACTCGCGCTGCTTGCTTTTCCGGATGCCGAAATCCTCATGAATCTCTCGCCGCCGGCTTTGCTGTTTATTCAAAGATTTTCCTTATTTTCACGCATCATAATGATAATACATATCGAAAAGAGTCTAGCGTCGAAGCGGATTCTTATTGTTTTAACATACTCTATTTTTTCTTGATTTTTTTATTATATTTATAGCATACACGTGTGTAAGTGGATGTAACTTGCGAATGTTTTATTTATTTTGTTAAGACTTCAACTAAATCGGATATTTTTTATTTTCTCAGATGCTGCTGCGAGCTGGGATGACTGGTGGACGTACGACGGAATTTCAGGTAAGTTGTCCAAATGCCATTTATCGATACGTTTGATATAGTATTCTCTGCCGTGCATTTTATTTTATGAGTGCACGAATGAACAGTCCTTCATGTAAAATTCGCCTCGAGCATTTACAAGATCCATTTAATGTATGTTGTATACTTTTGCATAAGTAAAAAAAACATTTCACGGATATCCTGTTATGTTAAGCAAGAAATTCGACACTCGACTGTAGCATATTACCCAATTTCATAAAATTCTCTATATTGCGAGCGAACATGTATATACGGTTACTTACGCAAGAAACAAAAAGTTAACTTTACTACAATGGTTTAATTAAAATTTTTTAAAATCGATCAAATTAACCCTGTAGGAAATTTGATGGTGAAAAATGGTCAGGCGAATAGGAATGGCCAGAATCCCACCATATCGTTATAGTCAGTGCTCTATTAAATAAGT
>JAPYYQ010001346.1:0-35385 GCA_030522585.1 Anagyrus pseudococci
AAGTTATTACGCGTATCTTGCAGTTTTAACAAATCTATTACCGACCGTGCTAATGTACTTACGAAATTAAAAAAAATTTATTTCTGAATAATTCTAATACACAACCCTTAATATAAATGTGTCGCTGGAATCCGCAATTTTGTTGCAAACGATTGATGCTAATATTATCTAGATAGGATGCATTTTCGAATTGCAATAAGCGTTTTTCCGATCTCTCGTTGCACTTATTTTTTTCATTTTTTTTCTAAAGAACTAAGCAATCCGCAATTTTTTGGAAAGCAGTTGCAAACCCTACGCAAAATTCCGCAATTACTGGGATTTTTTTATTAGCCTAGCTTAAAGTTCTTCGCGGAGTTTGCTGTGCTGGAGACGCGCTGATCTACAAAGAGGGGGGGGGGAGCGTGGTAGGAGAGAGCTGCAGGTCGCTGGGACGGGAGGAGGGGGATAGCTGTAGTACTTTGCCGTAATTTCCGCGGAAATCGATGCGTCCGGGGCGGGGGGGGAGGGCATAGAGCCCCGGCGTTGTCCTCCAAGTCCATGATTACGCTTGGCAACGACAAGCTGCGCGAGAGAGCGCTCGGGCACCCGGACGCATCGAGCCGAGAGAGAGAGGAGAGAAGCGCTCTCGATTAACAAATTTTCGCCGCGCGCCGGGGGAAAGAGCCGCCTTCGGAACTTTAATTAAAAGCGAATATACAAGCCTTCCCCCCCCCCTCCCTATACTCCATCGCCGCCGTTGACACCACTAGCTCTCTGCTACCTGGGCTGCCGGGCGTATAAGTTAATTTGAAATTCGTCGATGTTAAACGGGGTCACTCTATACTCTAGCCCCTACCCCCCCTCGCCCTTTTGGTCTCTCTCTCTCTCTCTCTCTCTCTCTCTCTCTCTCTCTCTCTCTCTCTGAATTCTATGCGATAACCGCGCTCAAACAGCTGGCGATTCAGCGATATTTAACCGCTCGACTTGCCTCTTGAAGCTGTCCCCCCACCCCTGCTATTTTTGCATTTTCCTTCCATGGAGGCGGAGGGATGCTCTCGCGCCCATACATTCCTCGATGGATATACACTTTGACTTGCGCGAACCTTTCGAGTATAACGTAGGATCGTAATAATAATAAATTATTGATGCTTACATGCATTTCATCGGAATTTTGGACTAACGTTGCGCTATTTCAAAAATATTCAAATATCCCCATTACCCCCCAAGAGACAGAAATATTTATATATACGTACTCGGGGCGTGTTCGAAGTGAAAAAGAAGAAGCATATCTCGGCCGAGGGGTGAGTAAGCAAAAAGACACTGAGAGAGTAAGTGCAGTGGAGCAAAGTAAATTACACTTGAAATCCCGTCCCGAATGTATATGTATATGTATAGGTACATCGTCGGTTACAACATATCTGTATTCTCTTTCGACAGAAATCGAAATCGCGCGCGATATATACACTTGTATTTTCCGGATGAGAAAGAGAGAGCGAGGTGTACCGCCCACAGTTTTACCGCGACTTTTATAGCGACTTTTTTCCTCGAAGAATAGAAAAGTAAGGGGCTACGAGGGGGAAGGGAATGGGAGTATGTGTGTGTGTACAGAAGGGAGAAATATCGTCGACCCTAAACGATAAATTCCGCGCACGTCTCCTGTATATTGCGCGAGTGCAGCCGCTGCTACTGCTGCCGCCGCTGTTCGCCCTCGCTCTCTGGTATCATTCCTTTCAAATTATTAGAATCTCCCAAAGACCACACGCCCCTTCCCTCCCTTCCTCTGTTCCGCTCTTGCCAAAAAGCACGAGAGCAGGTAGTATGTGGCTTTTGCCAGGAGAGCAGCTCGTGGACGCGCTGTATGGTTAACGCCGTCCCTTCCCCCCGTCGGCTCTCTTCCCGTGTACTCCTGTCCTTTGCTCTACCCTTCTTCTCCCTTTTTGGAAATTCAACGTGGTCGTTTAACAATTTGACAAATAAGAACACAAAGTGATCGTGTGTATTTTTGAGCTCAGCAGTCGTTAAAACTCTTCGTCGAATACACAAAGATTCGAATGACGTATTCGAACAAACGGCGACTTTTATCTGATTTTCTATCTAAAAAAACGAGCAAGTAAAAATTAATTAAAATAGCTGCCCTAGAGAAGAACGTCGATAAATCGTTTGCTTAAAATTCGAAGTCACGGCACATTCACCCCTCCGATAATTGATACCTGAGAGTTTCATTGCAGAATCGCCGGAACGAAATTCTTCAATATCAATTATTCATTTAACGCTCGGGGGACAGGCCCAAGGCGCGTAGAGATGAGCGATAAATTTATCAGGAGACACGCGCGTGTGTGCCGATTGATTTTGAATTCCTGAACCGAGAGAGAGAGCCAAGCCAATCGATGTTCTCGCGTCGTCTTCGCCGGATATCGCGTGCTCTTCGTGTCACCGCGCGAGCGTAGCTCTCTGTCTCTTTTCCTCCCGTCCATAAATCGCGGAGGTTTACGCTGGCCGCTGTTGTAGATTTATTCGAAAGTCATGCGCGCCAGAGAGAGCAGCACGCGATATATGTCTACCTACAGGCGCGTATATACGGTTTGTTTGGCTTGGGGATACGTCTGGGACGGAGATTACCGGCGATCGAATGGCGCGATTTCTCGATTGGACGACTGGATTTCCATGTGGATGCGTTTTTAGATCGCTCGCCCAGTCGCAAAGTCATTAACTTTGGGGATTAGCGGGATAGGTTTTCATTCTTAGCGACTAGCACACTGTATAGCTCTCCATGTGCTGCGAACGATATACAAGAGTATGTTTCATGGTCCGTTTGACAACGACACGTTAAATTGTTATAAACTGCCCCGGGAGGTGATTTGCCAAGACTGTCATATATTTCATTTTTCTATACGCGTGCAGGCCTCGCGGATATATTCGCTTTATTACTTGTCGATGCAACACACGCCAACGATCTGGAAATCCAGTTAGAAAAGAAAAATCAAGTGAAAAAAATAAAATACAAATGCAAATAAAAATAAATCCATCAAAACCTGTCCAACTGCAATTTTAGCCGAAGACTAGGTGTTCCCCGATCACGTACGTATACAGTTCGTATAACTACAGCAGCAGCAGCAGCGGGGGCACTACTTTTGACTTTCATGAAATGCCCGCCCGGAAACTTTTTTCTCTTTCTCCACCCTCGACCTTCTGTTCTCTTTTTTTTCTTTTTCTCCCTCTATTCTCTTGTTCTCTCTCCCTACGTTTTTAGAGGAAGATTTCGACGATTTTATCCTACCGAATTTCCACTAACTATTTCAGTTTGCTTTATACAAATGTTCGCGGAATATACCTATGCTTTGTTCTCTCGTGATTTCACGAAAATTGGGAAAATTACTTCTTTTTCTGCAAAATTACTTGCATTTAATCACTTTACATCGTTATATGCGAAGCTATATTTGAAATGTAGAACATGAAAATTAAATTACAACTGGAAAATTATATAAATGATAGGCATTAGTTTGTTCATACGATGACGATGGCAATGATTGTACTCATTACATTATAAAACAAGTTGTTAATTCAAAATAGCAAATAATTGGATCATATTAATTGCTAATCCAAATTTAAATCGAAATATTAATAATGAATGCAATAGAACCAAAATACGAACCAGTGAAAATGAAAGTAGTTGAAATATTAAACAAGAGACAGATATAACTAAAAAAGTCAAACCTTAAAGTTATCCTTACCCTACAAAAACCTGTTCTTAAAGCTAAATCTTTCAAAACTCAAGGATGAAATAAAGATTAGCCGCGTTAGTAAGGATTTACCTACCTACGAAATATCAACAGTCATCATAACAAACAGTTATCCAAAGAGAAGGTAAAGCAGAAAGCAAATTAACTAAGAAGTGGTAGGTATGGCAGAGAGCTACCGTAGGGCATGGAACTAACATCAAATGGTATAAGGTAAAAGCACTAATCCTTGAACATTATAAAAATGCATCTGACGGATCCAATTTTGCTCAGAATAAACATTTTAAAGTTCCATTTGATGGATTAGGTATTCATTTATTAACAAATGTAACAATTTTTTGAAAATTTACATTTATTGAAAGTAACTTTTGGCGTTAGTCCTTGAACATTTTTGTTTCGTTATGGAGAATCACGGGAAGTGGCTTTAGTTGTTGAACATTAAAAAAAACCTATAAGCAACAAATAATGCGGAAAAAAAATTTAACATCAAATTAAACTCCAAAACTAATTGTTTGTAGACTTTTAAGATACTCAATCAATTAGAAAAAAAATATCAATAAAAAAAGATAATCTTAACAGATACAATGGGGTAGTTTTAGTAATTGAACCGTATAAGATTATGAAAATAAATGATAAAAATTCTATATTTAGTAATAAAATATGTATTATTTATCTAAAAACATGTTATTTTTAAAAGTACAAACCTATAATTTAAAAGTAACAACAGCTTATAAATATCATACGGTACATAATAATATCACAAGTATTATCACATAAAGGTAAAGAAATATTATGACTCTTTAAGTACATTAATTCCTCCTTCAGTCAATGGGAATAAACTATTACAATTCAGTACCAAATTATCTATAGTATTTTTAGTTGTAGCATCTTGAGGTATGCTTTGAATACACTCTTCGTTATCTGAAAATAAAAATAGATACAATTCAAATATAATTTTAAATAAATTTAGTAAAAAATTTTGTATATGTACCAGCTAGTTGCCCTAGCAAGGTAATATTTTTTTTTCAACTGTGTAAATTCACTGACTGTCTCTACTTCAGCAACATGTTCAAATGAATTATTTGAACATGATAATAAATCCTCTGGAGTAGATTCAATTATACTAATAGTATCTTGAGTATTACGAAGAGTGTCTTCTTTATCATTAGAACTAGCCGATGAAACTGAATAACAAATTCTAGTTTTATTGGTATCCTCTTTGTTTACTTGTTCTAAAAATAAGTTAAAATTAATATAATTATAAATTAATGAATACATATATTGATTTAATACATTTTTGTAAATTAAACAATAAAATCATCAATTGCAATACCACTTTGTCTACGCAATGTTTTCCAAACTTCAAATAAAGCCGTTAAAGTTGGATCTCCATTCCAAGATTGTTCTAATTCATTTTCTTGGAAGCTTTGCAAAACTGCATCAGAAAGAATATTTTCAAAATGTGTTAAACATGCTGTATTTATATTGCTTTCTTCGCCAGTACTAGATTCTGCTTTATTATTTTCAGTGTGATTTGTCTCAGTTGAATTGGTCTTTGCTGGTCTATTTAAAATATTGTAGCTAACTGCATCAGCGTTAAAAGGATATAAGCCACTCGACTTGAAACCATTTACAATTGTTTCTTCAAAAATTTTAGTATCCATAGCTTTTTGAATAATAACAGGCACCATATACTTTTTTATATCAATGATGTTGTTTTTTGTTTTGTAATCCAGTACTGCTTCTTTGTATAATTTTTTGAAAGGATTAAAGAATGCTATATCGAAAGGTTGGAGAATGTGGGTGGAATTTGGATATAACGCTACTAACTCTAATTGTTTTTCCTTGCAAAATTCTAGTAGTTGAAGAGTAATATGTGATTTGTGATTATCAACATATATAATAACTGGAAATTCAATACCTTTACTCACTAACCATGGATGGAAAATATTTTTAATGTAGCTATAAAAACTGTCCCCAGTCATCCATCCACCTTCAGTTTGACCAACGCCCCATCCTTCTGGGATATGCTTAAGGATGTTTCTGCTAGGGCTTTGTTTTAATTCAAATAATATTAATGGTGGAGCCAATGTACCATTTGCAGAAGCATTAAAAAGTACCGTAACGCAAGCTTTTTCATTGGCAGTCACAATGTTATACACATTTCTTATTCCTTTTTGCGCTATCACTTTATCACCTTGCGGCACTAATTTAAAAGCGGCCTCATCAATATTGAATACTCGACAAGACTCAATATTTAGTAAATTTTGTTGTTGTAAATACTCTTTCCCTTTAGCAAACCACTGACGTAATTCTGCTTCTGTAACTGCAGCACGGCTTGTTGTTAAGTGTTGTACTATTCTTTCTGACAGAAGGGGATGTCTCCGCATGAAAGAATTATACCAAGTTCTCCCTGGACGTCCATTTTTGAATGGTGTTTTTCTTTTTTTAGCGATTACAAGCTTTTGTACACATCCAAACAACCTGTCTTTGGTTACAGGAAATCCTCTTGCTGATGAATCAATTATCCACTCTTCTATCTTATTTTCTTCAATTTCAGTTAAATAGGATTCAGGACCGTGCTTGCAAATAATCGGGATTATATTTCTAACTTTTATACTTAAAGTTGATTTTGGAATTCCAAATTTAGCAGCTATAACGTTCAAGTGTGCTCCTTGCCTAACCTCATTTACTGCTTTTTGTAATACATCAACTGAATATTCACGACTTGATTTTTTTCGTTTAATTTGTTTTTTTATTTCTTTACTTTTCTTTCGCTTAACCATCGCGTAAAAAGTTCAGTAAACAAGTTTAATAATACAACGAAAATACAATTGAGGTTAAGTCTCGGTGCAAAAACACGGACGTTCAACTACTGATGCCGATATTGCCGATTTTAATGATTTATTAAATACGCAGTTAGTGTTTGAACACCTAACGCCATCTGTTCAAGAAGTGATGCAAGGTATTCAAATTACTACTAGTACTTGAACACTCAATAAAGAATTAAAAAATCATTTTTTAGCAATAATCTTGTGCTTGTTTAAAAGATTAAAACCTATTAAAGCTCATCATATAATTTTTTTTTTTAAATTATATGATGAAAAAAACTAATATACTAAATTAAAGTTGGAATTCCATAGAAAAAGAAGAAATTTTTTTTATTGACTGTCGACTACTTCTTAATTTGAGAATTTTTTTTTCTTAATTTTTTCCAGGAGTAGTGCCACTTTCAAAAGTGTTCAGGGACTAGTGCTTTTACCTTACCTATAAAAGGTGTAGTTTGGATGAGAAAAACTAGATGACTCTTACTGTACTGACTATTCAAATTTTAAATACTTATTTGATTTAGTAGATACGGAAAATACATTTTTTTATAACACAGTAACAAATTCAATAAAATAAATAATGTTGAAAAAATCAAATTTGTTGTTTCATGTTAAGTAAATAAAAATGAAATAAATTATTAAGGTCAAAAGGCTCAAGTACTAAATTACAAAAAGGCACTACATTTATAAAAATGACGAGCTGGTTCAAATTACATGTATATACGATAATAAAATGAAAATGGATGGTAAAATATTTGTCAACAAAAAATCTTCATCGTTAAATTGATTTAACAACTTGGTTTATTACATTATTCTTTGATTTGTGTCAATTATTACATATACACTCACTAGCATCTTAATCACGTTTCCTCCAACTAAAGCTAAATAGTACAAAGTTATATACAGAGTAATAAAATTACTTATTCTTTAATAGTTTTTTTCATATACATACGCTAATTCTTTTTCACAATATTTACAGCATATATTACAAGATACGAATTTTCTCAGCTATGCATGAGTTTTTCTTTCTTTTTCGAATACAAATTTCATTTAAAATTTATACAAATGTTACTGTTTTTGAACAACCGTACTGTCAATATAAAACAAATGTCTTAAGCTTACATCGTAATGACAATATATTTTTCACTGCATTAGTAAGTTGTAAAAACTGTTTACTCCAATACTTATAAGTATTACTGACAAGTAGTTGCTGTTATTACATTGATAAGATATAATTTAAACGTAAAATGCAATTGCGACTACTACAATCACATATCGTTGTATCGTATAACTTGAGCAACAAACATTCCATCCGATTAATATTTATATCCCATCTATTTCAAAGTAAACACGTTAAACTGTACTGGCTTAAAAATTGTGAGGCTATAATTAAAAAAAAACCTTTGTAGCATACAGGCAGTGTGTAGACCCCACCGTAAAAACCTCGTCGCTTATTATTACAAAAGGCTCGACTTAAAACAAAAGCAGAATATATTAATAACATATATATTTGTTTCGATCGTCCAACCACGCTGCCCTCGTTAAAAAAAAATAAAAGAAAACAATATAATTACACATCGCAAATCGACGATTTCGTCATTTGCTCATACACCGTTTCGAATTCCAAGCTTTGTACACGCGGTGTGATTCATTTGACAAACCCGTCAACCAAGTATTATTGCAGCCAAACATTTCTGTCGCGAAATGCGCCTAATAATTGATACGTCGATCGCGGTAAGTGAAGAGTTCCCAAACGAACAAGTCGATCGCACGCTTTTACGTGCGTATCCTTGAAAGCCCAGAGGGAGCGAGAGATAGAAATGAAAAAAAAAGTAACGAGAAACGAAGTATATGAAAGGTCGTTTAAACGGCAACGATTTTGCTGGGATCGATCTTGACCCTGATGAACATGGTGTCGTCCTTAACGAAATGACGCTTCTTGATCATTTCGTGGGAGACGAAGCGGGGAAAGCCGAAGCCGAGGGAGTCAGGCTCGCGACTCGGCCTCTGGAAGTTCTTCCAGGTGGGGTCGGGTATGAAGCTCTCGACGATGTTGCAGGCCTTCTCGGCGACGAGGGCTTGGTCGAGCAGGGTGAACGAGACGCTGTGGGAGAAGGGCCAGCGCAGCAGCGCGTCGTACTCGCCCGGCAGGATCTTTATGTAGATGGAGATGTGGCTGCCTTCGCCGGTGCCGTTGCCGTTAAGGAACAGCGATGCCTGGGTAGAAGAATACAAGATTAGTCAAATTGTACTTGATTTTTAGGGTGGAAGGATATAATAATCGAGCGACACCCACCTGCAGTTTATATCCGTACTGACTAGTGTAGAAGGGCGGACTGACGAGTTCGACGCCCTCCTTGGACTTGGCCTCCGCCATTTTCGCGGCGAAGTCGCTGATCTTCCAGATGAGGGTGCCGGAATAATTGAGGGACATCTTGCCGAGGGCCGCCTTGAGGCTGCTGATCTGGTGCTGCTGCTTGGAGACGAGGCTGCACATGAGACCCAGATGGACCTTGGTCGAGTCCTCGATGTGCTTGTCGAGGGAGAATCGGTTGCCCTTGAACCGGCAGCCGGCCTCCTTGAACGAGCACGAGAGCAGATGGGTCGTGCAGTGATCCTTAAGGTGAACCTCGAGATCCTCGCGCGGCAGAACGGCCGTCTCGCAGCGATGGGGACAGGCGACGGGGAAGCGGCCGCATTTGGCGTGATGCGCTGATAAGGTGTCGAAGACGAATTCCTTGTTGCAGTAGCGGCAGGCCATCAGGCGCTTCGCGCACTCGCCGAGCTTGTGCTGGCTCAGGTGGCGACGCTGCACCTTCATGCCGCACTTGTTCTCGCAGTAGAGCGGCTCGTAACCGCACGTACCGATGTGTTTCTGTAAAGGCGAAACGAATTTAGTTTTTTAATATACATTTATGGTATGGAGCTTGTTTATTTTGACCTGTCAAGAATGGAGTACGTACCTCGAGATTGTAACCGGTAAATTCTTTGGCGCAAAATTCGCATCTGGCTCGCCTTTGGGCGCAAGTATACTTGAGGTGATCTTCCATGAGGACGCGAGGTATCATCGCCCCGCATTTATTACTGCACGGGATTGCGTCGTGCTTGCAGGTGTTTAGGTGGCTCTGTTAATTAACAAAAGTAATTGTTACTCTCCGATTCCAAATTGAAAATAAAATTAGAGTTTATAGAGGTGATAATAAAGCGATAACCAACCTTTAGCTTTCTCAGCTCGTCAGACCATTTGCAGCCGTCTTTGTGGTGAATACAATAGACGATCGAGCTCATTATTGCCTTCTCCGCCTCCAAATCTTGGAAGGTCTGTAACACAAAAAACGACAGGAATGCTTTAGTAAGGACAGTCGAAATAGCCGCGAGAAATTTTAAACTAGAACATTATCGCTTAACGATTAATATCGGTTAATCTCACGTCAATACTTCCGATATCATCATCGACAAAACGACGTACAACATTAACCAGAAACTACAAAAAGAGCTGCGCAATCTCCGCTTATATAGAAACATCGAAAATTCCCCGTATCGTTTACCCAAACATACCAGCTATACATCGTCTTTCCCGACTGTTAATCTCTGTCAAAAACCCTTCTCTTTCGGCGGGACTTTGCGCGACGATAGAATACAAGGGAGGGGGCCGCCGAGCGTTAAATCGCGCGTGGGCGCGGCATCGATATATACCCAAGCAATTCCCCGTGTGCCCCGTTCCAAGGCGGGCCTTGCATGCTAATGACAAAGCGGCCGCGCGCTTCGACGGACGTTCGCACGCTCTCTGAGGAGAGAGGAGAGGAGAGCGGCCCGAGAGGCAAAGGAGTGCGCTTAGCAGCCACTGCCAAGCTCATATTTGGGCAGGAACGCGCGCGACGTTAATTATTGGGCCTCCGGCGCTATTTCTTCCTCTCCGAGATGCGGACCAGAGAGAGAGAGAGAGGTGGAGGGGAAGAATGAACGAAGAGAGGTATGGGGGAGTGAGAGGAGCGATAGACGAGGTCGGGCGAACAGGTTTTTTTCATCGGCCAACTCGCTCCTGATGCCGAGACACACACTTACACAGAAACAGTCCGATTTCACGGACAAGCCGCGAGCATGCGACTTTGTAAGCGCCGATCCGGAGGAATGGAACGAGAGAGGTTTCTCGAGAGAGGTGTGGCTGATATCTGCTGCGCCGGTTTTTCTCTGCATCCGAGCTGCGGATACCGGGGATTAATTCGGACGCTTTTAAGATTGATTTCACGAGGTTTTTATTGTGTCCGACCGAGACGAGGAGATGCAAATATTTCGGGGGGGCTTTGAATGACGGAAAGAATATATTGATATTAAGCTGGCTTTTGTGACTTGGTCCGTAGAGATAGGGAAAATATTCTGCATTCGCGAATGTAAATTTAGATCGGGTCTATAAAGAGGGGACGACGGAGAGCGCAACGAGAAAAACGAGCCGACCGTTTGATTTTTCTTGTTCGATTTAGGCGGCGTATGTATAAATAAGCGGGCCGGCAGTACAAGGCGCGCACTTCATCAGAGCTGCGTGCGTTTTATATAGGATTCGAGGAAATATAAAGCGCGTTAATTAAACGAGAAACGGCGAGAGCAAACGCTCGCTCACCCCCGCCCCACTCCTGTATTTTTAGTCGAGCACAAATCGACGAAGCAAGCGTTCTTGGCTGGGATTCAAGAGGCTTTCCCTCGTAATAAACGCGCTGACGTGGACAACCCCACCCCTCCTTGGTAATGTACAACTGTCGCGGGTGTATACCTACGCTAAAGACTAGGATGACATATTGCGAGTCTGCGCGCCTGTCGTTTATTAATAAACCTCACATGCGAGAGAGAGTAAAAGAGAGTCGGGCCGCAACGTACAAATATTTCGATTTGGAATGTACATCCGATCATTAGGCTAGCTCGGCACGTGTGTTATCCTATAACGTCTTAATGCAAGTGCGTGTACATGTGGGGGAAGTATAAAAAGTGTCGGTATTTGACACTTGCCTCGGTAACACGTTGAATTGGTAATCCGGCGGCGATAAGTCGATGGGGACCCTAACTCCGATAATCGTCAATAAACTGCTGCCCACGGAGAGGCTGGAGGAGCCGTTGAAATACGAGAAAACTAAACGTATAAATAGCGACGGGAGCTGAGAAAAGGTAAAGGAGCTTCTCCCGAGAGATAAAAGAAGGAGAGGAGAACGTTGGACCGACGAGGTAAGAAGAGAGCGAGAGAGGAAAAAAAAGGAAAAGTGCCGGCGTCGTTTCTCGTCGCTGACGTTTTACCACCCGGGAGGTCCGAGTTTGGGAAAAGAGGGAAGGGGGGAAAGACGTAGTCGTGTTATGGGAGGTATTCGAAAGGAACCAAGAGAAACATTGTAATCTTGAAGCTAAGAGACGCCCGGAGAAAACGAGAGAACACTTGCATATTCATTATAAATAGCTTTTCCGAATGATTGAGAAAATATTGAAATAAATGCGAGAAGAAGCCGTAGGAGAGACTACTGTCCGCACCCGCATTTAAATAACCATTTAACCGGCTGACTGGCCGAGACAATAGACGCGCCCATAAAGGTGTCCTAAGGGTCTATACCTGAGCCGAACGCGCGCCCCAGAGATAGGCCTATCCGTCTAAGAGAGCCTCCATCCCGCTGCTTTCGACTGCTGTGTACGACTTTTCGCCAAAACATTTTCCTCGGCTTTTCCAAAGATCGGCTGGTATGAGTCACACGGAGACGTTCCACGACCGAGCTTCCGGGCGGTGGCACATCAAAAACACGAAGCCAACTCCGTGGCCCACGTGGGGTGCGGACCTACGTGGGAGACGTCCTCGGCGACATGCGCACCGAGGGAGGAATGCACGCGGGAGGCTTTCTCTCTGCTCTCCCAGCGGGCAGTTCTTTTTAGATGCTAAGCGGCCTGAAATGCACGTTCCCCCCGCCGCGAGAACTCCCGGGCAGGATTCTCTCAGCGATATTTATGGGCTTTTTGCTCTCGGATAATTCGCTCGTGAAGGATTGTTAGGAGCGCGCCATTATTCGGATGCGTGCTGGGCGTGTATATATAGAACGAGAGTATGTACGCGGCGTACGTTTTCTCTCTTTCGACGATTTTGCTTTTTTCCCGACGGTTTTTGACGGTATCTCATCTTTTTTTGTTTTTTCAAGTCCAACAGAGAGATTCCGATGCGCCGGCCTTTTTGGCGAGCAGTCGACGGGTGATTTGTCCGCGTCGCGCGCCCGGTGTGGACGTCGCGTGTTTTAGCCCGGATTGACGGCTATCTCAGAGGAGAGAAAGGAAGCGATATACGCGGTGACGACGACCACACCGGCTACTTATTCACTGAAAAAAAGGTAATTATGTCCTCATTCCGCGGCCGGGGCATTACGACACATTTATACCGTCTTTCTCTCTTCTTTTTTTACCAGAGTAATTTATCAGGCTTTTAAACTACCAAGTGTGACATTAATTTCACGATTATTTCCACATTTGCCGGGGCTTGTACCGCTTGAATTTCGTAAATCGAATTCTTTTCAGTCCGATAATGCGCCGGCTGACTTTAAAAAGCCGCGATAACTTTTTTTTCTTTTCTAGGACACGCTGCTTATCCCACCAGGCCGTTTCATTCGCAAAGTCGATTCTCGATTGAGCATCGCAATATCTCCATATCCGCGTCAATGATTATGCGCGTTTTAGCCGAAAAATAAAACGTCTCAATATTTAACTGCAGACCCTGAAGAGGAGAAAAGAAGAGAAGGTGGAGTAGACAAGTGGTAATATTGCACGACACGTTTACTCGGTACACCGAAGATCCAGTACGAAGCTGCGGATATAGGTGTATACCCGCGCGAACAAGCACCGACCCGTTGCAACCTGCAGGTAGCCGCAAGGTCGCGAGACCTATTCCACTGGTCCCGGAGAGACTGGAGAACGGTGAGACGATGGGGGAGAAGACCTGTTTTGCCAGGCTCTCGGGGGATAATCGGCTCCCGTGGCGCGTGTATCGACTAGTTTTCTTCGCATCCTCTCTCTCTCTGTCTTTTTTAATTTTATGGCCTTTTGGCCGAGAGCGAGTTCGTACCGGTGAACATCTCCCAAAGTTTGGGAGGGACGTGCAGGTTTGATGTAAGCGCGGTATACCGCTGCTCGACTTTGAAAGCGTATACGAGCGTGAATGGAATATCCAGCAGGTTTAACCGTCGTTTTTGGCATACTTCTTGTTTTTCTCTCTCCCACTCCTTAGCTTTGTTGTCGTCGCGCTCTTGAATTTTTCGCTTGCTTATGCGTGACGCCGCGCGCGTGGGAATTGTCAAGCCACGACAATCGTCGCCAGATGCGAGTTTTGATAGCAGGCTCTCGCGTAAGACACACCATAATTGCGTTGCGCAAGGCTATTTATTTCGATGACGTGGGTTGGAAAACGTGAACCGGCCGGTGATCTAGGAAAAGTGAAATTTTCGTGGAGAACATAAAAAATAACCGCCGAGACGTTAATTCGATGCGTTTATTACGTTTAGATGCCCTTTTTTTTATTGTTGCGATTAGGTGTGTGTAAGCGCCTAGTCGAGAAGTAATAAAATTTTCTTCGACTTTCTCGGTCGCAATTAACGGCTCTTTTCATACATCGTGCCCACTGGAATAATTTATCCGCATCAACAAACACCCACATACGACGACGTGGTGAAAATAACAATGTTCTCGCGCGTAGCAATACACAAGCGTATATGTGACGAGAGAGAGAGAAAAAGAGTAAAGCAAAGCGTGGGCCGTTCACCTTAGGTATCGCGTCTACAACACAAGAGCCGCCGAGCAACTGCAAAATCGAAGAATCGCCTCTCGAGTATTATATGCGAACGCGTTGCGACAAAAGGCCACACGTAATTCACTTGCCTGCGAGCATTTCGCAAGAGACTTCCCGACCACTCGGCTGTTCACTCTGCTCTTTTTCTTTCTTTACCTTCGTCAAATGACAAATGGCTCTTCCTTATATCCGCGAGCCTGTGTACGTGTCTGAGATCTCTGATTCCTCCACCTCCCATCTCTCTACATATCACTCGGCCCTTATGTTTTTCCCCCTGAATGTAATACGCATGAAACACAGTGTGTGTATGTGTGTAATGTCGTGCGTCCGGACATGAATATTATTTTTCCGGGTTTTGCAAAATGAACAATCAGCGATTGCCGAAAAAAATAGAAGCTGATGAAAGTTAACTATAAACGCCGGGTTGAGCAATCCGCAGGAGGAAAGTTTGTAAAAGTCGCAACGGGAAAGAAAACAGTGAAACTTGGCTTTTGATTCTTTTCTTTTTCTTTTTTCTTTTCTTTGAAGAACGAATCCGTTAGAAAATCTAGATGTGACTTTTATGCGACCCGCATCCGTAATCTCCAAATCTCGAAGTTACATAAATAATGCAATTAAAGAGCCAGCAGAGCCGCTGCAGCCACTCGAAACAAATCTAACAATACAGGATGTGGCGCATAAAAAACAAGAGAGACAACCTAAACCCTATATTATACGGGTGCAGGAGCCGAAGTACGTACGGGTTGGAAGTGTATTAAAACGACGAAGATAGATTACGTCACGCGGGAGAAAAATCGAGGTCCAAAGCGAGAGCTGCACATATCGGAAGAGATGATGATAATGGACGTCGAGGCGGGTATGTATAACGGACGCGGCTTATGCCGTACACTTGCGCGCGGCACTTATTTAACGCCGCGCCGGTGCTAATGCGATATATCGCGCGTTGCCATGCGCTGCCAAGTGCGCGCGAGATGCACTTTGCCACTTGGGCACTTGCTGCGGCGTTATCACACCAAGAATTTCGCTCGCCTCCCTCTTTATGGCTTGTTTTTTGTTTCTTCTTAACGACTCTTATGCTGCCCCGGCTGGATGACGTTGTTATAACGAGCATTATCTCCGGGGTGCTTTGTAAATATTATATTATACGCGCTATCTACCGGGGACAATAGATATTATTATAATATTCAACTATTATAACGCGGGTATGAGTGTCTGTGCAGTAAAGAGAGAGAGAGCGACAAAGGAATGCACGACTGGAAATAGAAGTGGATATAAAAATGAAAGAAAGAGAACGAAGCCAAGGGAAATCGACGAGAGGGGGGAGGGGAAAAAGGACGCTGAATAAAGAGGCGAAGGAGCTGGGAGAAAGAGAGGAGTGCTACCAAAGGAAAGGAGAGAGACCGCGATGGCTGCCTGGGACAAAGACGCATACCTCGTGCTTACGAGCCGCGACGAGGCGCGCTCTCTTAGCGTCGTAAAGTTTCCTCTTTCGTCTTCTTCGCCTTCCACTCCCTTCCTCTTGTATCTCTCTCTCTCTCTCTCTCTCTCTCTCTCTCTCTCTCTCTGTGTTGGTGTAGGTATATACATATGCAGACACTTCGAAACCGAGCACGCGTGACAGACACGAATGGAAACGGCCTGGCGAGACTGGCATGCTGCAGCAACGATTATTTTTGAGAAGAGAAAGGGGCGAAAGGGGAGTACTCACGCACACGGATATGCGCGTGCGTGTGTGTGGGTGTACACGGTTGGGCAGGTTTCGAAAAACGGGACGGCCTTGGTAAGGACGTTTGGAGAACGCGGCGTTCGGCACTGCTTTTCGAGTTGCGCTTGAATTTTTAAGTTTCGTGCGCGAGGGAGAGAGAGCGATGAACTTTACCCTTCGCTGAGCATAGGAGAGAATTTTTTCAGAGACTGGCGATCCTTTCTTTCAACTAATAGGATCGTTGGCGAACGGATGCGACCTGGCGAACGATTAGCTGCAGATCCGAGGATCTCGCCAGCTCTACACCGTTCCAACACGAATATAATCGTCGATTTTAAAATTCTTCAGCAACAAGAAAAAACAGGTTTCACATGTAACGGACTGCGAGCGGCGGGTAAAGGTCGCGCGACTGCGACTTCCGATTCCCAACGGACGACAATTTCGCGGTCGCGCTGCGGTTAAACTCCTGTCTATATGTCCATACGCCGATGTATGTAGGGCTCTCGCGTGTGCTGCTCTCGGGCATGAGAACGTTTTTTTTTCTTTTTCCAAGCGCGGCCGCTACTCTGCCGTTGCGGAGAGAGTGGACGTGCCGGAAACGGCTCGGGCGGAGTCCAAGCACCTGAATTATGGAGTTAAGCACCGGCCTCTCTCTCTCTCACTCGCGCGCGCGTAAGAGCCCTGAAATTTCGGCCTTCCGCTTAAAGGGCCGGAGACTGGAATGCAGGATGTCGGCGGTCTGTATATTGATTATACCAAGATAGACGCTCTCGTTTCCATCACCTCAACGTTCTATTCGTTATTGTTGAATTTGAAATTTGAACATTAAAATTCAGGAAAATCAGTGTATATCGATAGGTACCATCGCAGTCGCAGAGTCATGTTGCAGTGTCGTTAACAGGGGAAATATGCTCGCGGAGTATTCTAGCCTCGAGGTGCGTTCGCTGCAAGTCGTCCTCCCTCTCCCGTACTAACACAGGTGTATAATAAGGAGTAGGCCGTCGCTTTGGCCGGTCAGGTAACGAGCGCGCAAAAACCCATAATTTGAATAATTGCCTATGAGTGCATATTCAGAAAGAGGAGGGGGAGGAGGGCGGTCTGGGAAGTTGTATTAGAGCGTCGAGAAAGAGCGAGGTGTATATATACGGCAACCGCGCGAATTTGACGGGGGGAGGGAATTCGTGCGGCCTTTTTTCGGCTGCTTATTCGCTAATGACCCGAGGTTATAGAAGAAGCTCCTGGGAATTTATTTGAATACGCTCGGCTCGCGGCGTTTCTGCCCGGGGGAATTTCACCCGGGCGCTCTCGTCATAATTTCGCATCGCCCTAATTATCGCGTCTTGATTTAACCGTCGTTTATACACACTCGCTTAAGCGTTCGTTGTATACCTTTTAGAAATTGGCCACACGAGTCCCGGGACCCCGTTAGAAACGAAAAACAGCGTGGAATCCTTCTAACCACTTGTTTTGCACCCGCACACTGTTTTGAACACAAGCAGGTAATTAAGCGCACATGCGATATACTTCGATATCGAGAAAAAACAATAACACCGCGTGTAAGATATTTCAATGAGCACAGGGTACACTTGGAATGAAAAAAAAAACAACGCGATCGGCTAGACAACTTCGAGGCAGCGGCCAATTCCGACTACCATCTCGGCGGACTCGTCGCGAACGTTTGTCGTGTTCTCGTCCCCCCCCCCCGTCGCACATCGTGTCATCAGCTTCGTCTTGGAATTACGGTGGCCCGTTAATTGGGGCCGCAGTTTGTTGGCGCACCCACCGAGCGCTTATCGGCCGGCCGAGCAAGGCGCCTCTTGTTGCGTCTCCCATCTATACTACTCGCCATACGAAGAAAGAAGAGTCGATATGAGATTAAGATGTTTTTCCGAAGCCGGCGCTTCTTCTCCCATACATCCGCGTAAGTACGCACTGGACTCGCATGACTCACAGCCTGCTCCGTATACTTTCTACGATTTTTCGTTAATCTCCATATCGCCTTCCCCCCACCTCGCTATGGTTATACATCGAAATGCTTGAGCGTTTACTCACTAAACGCAGCGAGTCGGCGGTGTGTATGAAAATGGCTTTATTAGCTGCGAAAAGCTCGAGTAAAAGAAGAGTCAAACGAACTAAGCGCTGGAGATTAGTAATGCAGAGATATATACCATCAGGCGCAACAGAACTTAAGTTAGGGCTAGAGGTCTGCTAATGCATCGCGCGCGAGAGAGAACTGTCGGGGGGGCTATTAAAATTCCTTGCGCCGGCAACAATTAATCCGCGAAATTCAATCTTCCAATTATTAACGCTTCCGCATTGCTGTGGGGCCGGCACTCGCGCGCTGGTAATAAGCTCGCGTGCGAGAGAACTCGCGCGACCTGCAGATTAGAAGCCGAGAGGGAGTGAGAGAGACCTTTATAGCGGATAAGCGCTAGGATTCCGGATAAGCGCGTCTACGCTAGAGTTACCTCGGCTTTTCCACGCACACACGAGAGCTTCTTGCTTGGCTTCCTGGTTTAAGGCGCCTGCATGCGAGCGCGCATGAATATTTCATGTTTTTCACGGGACAGCTGCGCGCCCGGCACAATATCGAACTAGAGGCATTTTGCTGATTGGCTGTGTGGTTATCTGAGAGTCGAGGGAGAGATAGACTTAGGGTTTTTGGAAAATTTTTGGTTTTTCGAGGAGATTGCGCTTATCGCCGAAGATGACGGTTTTGTTTGACTATAGTGAATCGTTAGGGTGTCGTTTTCGTGTGCGTGTGTAGAGGGAACTCGGGAGGCGAGAAGAAGCAGTGATTTCATGTTGGGATTTATTTATTTCGATATGGATATACGATAAACGATCGTATATGGAAGTTTTTCGAAAAATTAGTCATCCGTTGGCCTCTGGATTGGCTTTGCGATTCACAGATTTTACGGTTGATAAATTCGAATGTATCTCTTCTTTTTTATGGGAAGAACACGTGATGCAACCGACTTTAGTTTGAGGTATTTCTCATTAATACAAATTCGTTTTAATTAACCGATTCCCGTAATTTGGACGCTAATCTGGCATAATTGAGCTTAATAAATTTGAGATTTTAATTTGAAAATTAAAAAAAAATGGAACGACGTCGAGGGTCTGCTAATACGTCGTTTCAAGAGCATATTAATACGCCCGGGTATATAGGAAATAATTAAATGTAAAACGAGTTCCGGAAACTTCGAAAAACCTAAAGGCGGAGCGAACGCCGATCAACCTACCGAGGCAACCGGGCGTTCGTTCAGAAAAAAAAGAGATGGTAAAAAGACAGGATTTAAGGCGTTCCCTGTAATCGTTTCTGGGACTACCGTCTCCTTCCTGTTACACTAAGGTGGTAACGTGTGAACGACGCACCGAACGAAACTCCGTAATCCCCGAATCTAACGATTTTCATGCAAATACACGATAAATTACGGCGGCTTTAAACGGCGAAATCGTTTAAATCTCGCGCTCTACTCGTATAACATTCCTGCAACTGACGACGATTATTCGTTTATCGAGAATAAGCCTGTCTCTCTCTGTTTCTTTTTCATTTCCAAGAAGCGAGGTAACCCGAAGAACGAGACCTAGGCGAGGCCGATAAAAATTCATCCTTCCCACATATCGGCGCTCTTCATCTCCCGCGCCTCTAGGCCAGCTGCGAAGAGTCGCTTTAGCCATACCGCTAATCCACCTTTGCCTCGGCGCAAATCCCCTTTCTCTCTCTCTTCTATATACAGCTGGCCGCTGAGGTAAGTACGCGGCGTAATCGCGCGCTGACTTTACGAGCCGACGCTCCACCGTGTGTATATACACGACTTTTCTCGCGCGGATTTCGTTTCCGCCGCTCTCGGTCTTTAATGCGTATTTATTGCTCGGCGATTCCGCGAATAATGTTACGTCGCCGCTGCGAAAGAATTGCCGACGACTGCTATATGGGCTCTTTGTTCGATTTTGCCGGCTATATTTATGATTGATATTGGATGAGATATATATTTGCGCCGGGACGAGAGAGAAAATCTCATTTCCGCGCGAGACGGAGATGCGCATATATGGGTATTCGGAATGTGATCGGTTTGTTTATCTAACGATTTCCAGGATGTATCATCGGGAATATTTATTTCCGTGGTTATACCGGCGGCGGGGAAGAAAAAATAATGCGAGCGGTTGAGAAACGAGACGAAGGCTGTGTCGTATATACATTAATTAGCTGCAATGACACCGAAGCGCGAGATTTCAAACGAGATGTCCTTGTGTCCAATTCGAGTTTTAAGGAAATATCTCATTTCTCGGTACTCGATTATCTGCACTCCCCTCCTCCTTCATTTCGGCCGAGAATTAGAACGCGTAGAATCAAGGACCCTGACTATGCGCGCACGAGTATTATGTTTGACAAGAGCTAGACAGCGTTATAGGTCTCTTTCGCTCTGTGACGAGATTAAGAGAGAAAGAAAAAAAAAGGGAGAAAACCGGTTGTCGCGCTTGATTACACGTTGTATATAGAGAAAACGGTATAAAGCCGTGGCTGCATGTGGCAATGAAAACACAGGCTTAGCGCAACCAGCGAGTATATTTCAACAAACGTTCCGTTGCAGTTCTTTCTCTCTCTCTCTCTCTCTGCGACTCTGTACACACATAACAGCGACACTCTGCGACTGTACATCGTTACAATAAGCGATGGACTTGGAAATCATGACTTCCGCGCGTAATAGAATCGAGAGAAGAAAGAAAAAAAAGGCATATGAATCATCTTAAGAGATTCGCGGTTAGGTCTTTTAATGCGTGAGTTTACCGTTGGATAAAGGCACACGGAAAAGCCGCCGATTCACGTCTCATTTATTCACGCACGTGCGCGGCGCTGCGGCTTTAATGAAAGACAACGCTCGGGCGTCCGAGGGCGATGAGAAACGATTGCAAATTACTTTCGACGCGTCGAGCACACGCGCCGTTGGCTTCCCGACGCCGCGGTTGTCAATATAAGCAATCCTCACTGCTGCCCGTTGACCAAGCGTTAGTGCTCCGATTTTCGCTGGACGACGTCCTTGGATTTCTCCCCGAGCACACGAGTGATGACAATGGCTTTTGTGCGTCTTATTAACCGCCTCCTTCCTTCCCCGTTTCGAGCTCGTTTTTTGCCGTGCACAATCGTCCTCGGCTGACTTTGGCGTCAACCTCGTGTACTGCGACTCTCTTGGGAATGTATAGCGTACGACCGAGCACAATGGAGAGGAAAAAATAATCCGAGGCTGTGGATATTACCGAGGCAAGGTCTCTAGTCCTCGGAATCGTTTAGGTTGATTGGGTTTTTAGGACGACTTTGTACTACCGATACGGTCCCCACAGGTGTGAGATTACTGTAATTACCGATGTAGGAGCGCAACCGGTCACCTAAAACGATCGTCCATCACTCTGATATTCGTAAAGCGTATTTATTTCGCGAGACTCCGGAAAAAATATTCTCAAGCACTCTGGGACAAAACAAAAATAATCGCGTCTTTGTAATCCTCCCGATTAAAATTCCCCGAGGAGGAGCATTATCATAACAAGAGCGCAATTACTCGTCATATCCTGCGCACGGGCATATCGAGGCAAAACCGCGGCGTCCCACGCTCCCACACAATTCAAAGGCCAAAAACGCCCCGGATAAACTCAACAACAAGTACACGTTGCATCAATTTTAAAATGAAAAAAAGGCGTTATCCTCCGGCTGCACGGCACAAGAGCGGCGCAGCCAAAACCGCGACAAACAAATCGTCGTTTTCCCTATCCCCCTGTATAGCAGCATCAGCAGCCTACATATAACGTTACATCCCGGTAAGCATTAAGCAAACATGTAGCGCAAGAAGGGAGAGGAGGGGAGCAAGCTCTCGGATCCGCATATAATCGGCGCACCGGATCGCTTCTCCGGCTAATAGGCAAAATCATCCAACTAGGCAATTTGAGTGTCGCGTGTCCCGAGAGAGGCGCGTGCCTAGCCTCACAAAGCCGATCCTCTCCTAAGAGTATAGAATCGCTGGGCGCGCGCGCCTGCCTGCTCGCCCAACAGTCTGTGTGTGGAGAAAGGAGCGCTCGGCCGCTCGGTTCCCACGCTTCCGCGGCTTTGAGATATAGAGAGAGAGGCTGCGCCTTGCTCGCGAATGCCTCCCGGCGCTTTTTCGCGCGCGGACGCTTGAGGGAAGGGGGCACGGGAGAACCTCTCCCGGCCAAGCCTCTCCTGAGAGGCAGAGAGAGAGAGAACATTGCTGCCGGCATCAGCGCAAATCTTTCGTCAGGCTGTTTCTTCCAAGACGATCTACTCGCCGTGTATATACATATACACAGAGAGTCTGAATGTGTATACGTAAACGTCGCCGTATACACTGCGTTACCGGGAAAAAGATCTTAATTGCATCGGGGCCCCGGCGAAACTTGGCTTTTCGCCTCTCCCATACCCCCTGTAGCACCCGTTCCTCTTTCTCTATACCCTTCTCTTTGCTCGCTTGACTGCTTTTTAGATGCCTCATTTCGAATCTGCACGTATAGGTCTGTGCAAGTCTTAATTCCATTGATTGCGAACCGCCGAGTATTTTTACCGGTGAGTTATGCGCTCTTTGGGCATTTTTTTAAAAGGGATGTGTATCGAGGAAAGGAAAATTATGAATTTAGTGGTCGATGATGATGATGATGACGGTGATAACGGTGAGGGGCGAGCCGGTTTTATTGATAGTCGCAGTTAGAGCTGGCCTCGCTCTGCCCTGGGCCGTATGTATCGATTATTATTTCGACGTTTAATGGATGAAGGAGGCGCGCGCGCACTACCCTCGCTATATATACCTCCTTGTAATGGCTTCAAATCGAACTTGCTGCTCGGTTATATTGCCGAGAGAGAGAGAAAGCTGCGCGGAGGATCCATCATGCCCTGCCCTTTCGACCCGCTCCGGAATCCAGCTCTCTCGCTCTTTTTCTCTCTCGCATCGATTATACTCGCCGCTCGTAAATTCCGGGGCCGATCTCCGGCGGGAGTCGGCGGAAAAAGGTCTTTACTACAGCGCGGAAATTTACAGCGATAACCCTCCCATAGACTACTACTCACTTGCAAATGTATAAATCGCCGCTAAAATCGCGTTATCCCCGGAGAATTGGCGTGTCATTAACGGTGCTCGATTCGCGCCTCCAACTCTTTTTTTAATTAAAAGCTATAGCCTGACGATTGCTCCGAGGGCGTTGCGCAACGACTCGTGAGAGCAGGAGGAAAGCTATACCCGCACTCGCAGACACGTCTGCCGATTTATTTCGCGACGCTAACGGCCGTGTGTGTGCCGCATCATAAAACTCGGCAGCCTTATCGGGAGGTCGCGCGCGCGCGCGCCTCTGCGAGTGTGCATAGCGCACATATACGTGAGATCGGCATTAGTGGCGCTCTACTCGGCCGGAGCCTCTAAGCACAAAAAAAATAACACTCCCGAGCGAGCGAGCGCCTCTCCCTTATAATAGCGGTACACGCGAAAGTGCACTCTCCCGGTGCACACACACGCCGATCTTCCAATGGCCGAGCTTTGTTGGGCTTGTAAGGTGGACTATTATACCGGTATGCCGCATTAGCGAGATCGATTCAAATGAATTAATGACTTTTTCTCCTTTTTTTGCGCTCAGTGTCTTACCGATCTTATTGGTTTCTTTGTGCTGGGATTCAATGCTGTTTTCGGAGGCTATTAAAGTACTGCGCAATTCTAAGTCGAAGCTGTATATAGGATACGCGTTTAACTCGTTATTAAAGCTGACACAATCTTAAGTGACGATAATGATAAGTTGTCAAATAGAAATAAAAAGCGTGTATAACCGTTTGACGTTACACCATAAAAATCGTTAAGACCGACTGTAACAGTCCAAAGAACATTTTCGTTAAATAAAAACTCGACGATCCAAGTTCGAAATTACAAAATTACAATCGTCCCCTAACATTCTCTCTCTCCCCTTTATAGAAAAGAAATATAATAAACATTGAATTTCCATCAACGACCATCAGAACAAAAGAGACACCCCGGCGCACATATAAGAGAGTACGTCACGAGGATCCATTAATCTCGGATTAATTAACTCGGTTATTTGACGATCACGCGGCCGGAGCGGCAGTAAAGTCCTAGATATCTCGTGGCGCGGATCTCCCGGCTGACCCGGGCGTTCTCCCATGCCGATAGAATCGCTCGCATACTCCGATGAAGCATGTGCCCCGCCGAGAGAAAGAGAGATGCAGGCGCACTCGACGAGCCGTTATAAAAGCCCGCGCGTAACGAGCCAAGTTCTTCCGTTAATAAGCGCGCGCCCCTACTCCTCGGCAAGTCCTTTCTGTCTCTTTTCCGAGAGAGAGAGAGAGAGAGAGAGAGAGAGAGAGAGAGATAAGTGCGAGAGCGGAGAAGAGCATTAAAAGCGACCGAGTCGTAAAGGTCGCCCTAATCCGCGCTCTTTATCACCGGAGTAACATGAAGAGCCGTGTGGCTTTTAATATATACGCGCAGTCGCACACGCTGATGCAACGATTGTGTCTCCTGCTTCTACTTTTTTATTCTTTTTACGGGCGGCATCAAGAGCTGTCGGGATACCGCCGTTCCCGGATATGCTGGAGATAAGGGATATGAGGAGGTAGCCTCGCGTACGAGCGTTAACGGATTTTCATGAGAGAGAATGAGCAGTGGCGAAATTCATTTGCGCGCGATATATACGAGGGACTAATGCCGCGGTCGTGTGTACCGTATGCTCAGCTTCGTTCCGGCACAGAAATCCGGCGCGTTAGAACGCTCGGTATACACACCTTTGCTCCGCATAATTCAAAATGGTTATACTCGCGTTTGCGCGGCCAAGTGAGAAAAATAATAATAATAAAGAGGCGGCAGGAGAGAAACGGGAACACGCGGCACGCGGTCGCAGTCTGAATCTCTTTTGAGCTAGTGTGTGTCCGTTTTGCGGACGCAGCCGCAATTTGCCCAGCTGTGCTCCATCTCTCATCGGACCCACACATGTGTGCGCGGCGCTTATTAAGCGGTTTACCGAACGAACGAGAAAACGGCCTGGGGAAATGTGCTTAGCTGTATACACCGCGAGTACACATCTATACACACGCTCTACGGCTTCAGCGAATCCACGCTTCGATATATGTGTCAATGCAACGTGACTTTTCTAGATTTCGGATTAGTGGGACAGAAGCTGTATACTTAGTCGTTTCGATTCTAGTATCTCTCCCTGCAGTTTCACACTATTTTTTGTGTGTTATTTTTTTTCTTCCTAATTGGAAATCGCGCGATAAGCAATTGACAAGCGACAAATTGGTCTACGTCGCAGGCGCACGCGTGCCCGCAATTAAAGCTCCTTTGTTCGCCGACGCAATCAATGTCGCTTGCGCGCACGTGTGTACACTATGGGGGGATGACGATCGAGAAAAGGTCCTTAGACCGAGCACGCGTGTGGGCAAAGTCATGAAACAATGGAAAAAGAGGGAGGATCCTTTTTTTCCTTTCAATGCGATCGACATAGTAGCACCCCGGGGTTATGTATTTGCACGTACGATACGAGCTAGCACTCGAGCACGCCCGCGTATAGAGTCTCGCACGTGCGCGGAGACTTTAATGCAGAGCGCGCGCGCGCGACAAATATTGACTTGCACTCAATGCCGACTTACAATTGTACTTTGTCCGATGAACATGCAAGAGCTCCAGATTAATACAGTACACGCATTATCGTTTATAAAAGCCTCGTGTGTGCATACAGAAAGTCATTTAAGCACATTATTGAATAAATATTTCGTGTAATACTGGTTTTCCCTCGCTATACAGGGGATACGTTCACGCGAATGACTAAATACCGACTGTAATTGCCCTGGGCTGAGAAGATTGTCCTGGGAATGGAATACGATCATTCGGATGGAGAATAAAAAAAAGGAAGAAAACAGAAGGCAGACGGGAGAGTTTTTCGTGGCATGTCAACGCAAAGTGGAACGAATCATCTTTAAATGACGGTAATTATCGTGCCTCCGACTCGTCTTTTTTTTGCCGGAGCGCCGCTTACGTTGCAGTTTAGTTAATTCGAAAAATACGGGCCCGGCAATGTCGTACGGGGCCGAATGACAGTTTGGCCTTACAAAAGAAACAAACTTGAGACTCACAAATATATATATATGTATGAATTATTCTTCTGGCCTGTTGTCTACGGCATTTAAACGCACAACTCGCTGTATTTAGCATTTTTCGAAAGAGCCACACGAAGCGAGACGAAACAATTCAACCCGAGAAAACCTGTAGGAACACGTTAGTAACAGCTAATCCTCGTCGGAAAAAAAAGAAGGCGAAAAAATTTACCAGCTTCAATTGTCGCAAGATCAGAGGGAGCGCCGGGAGAGCCTCTGAGTCAGCAATAGAAGTGACAAGAGTGCCGAAAACAATAAAGCCAGCTCGTAAATAAGAGCCGCGAAGGCAAAAAGGAGGAGAAAGACAGAAAAAAAAGAGCAAAAGAAAGCGACATTTCAATCCTCCGGTTGGGTATACACACAGGTACAACCCCGAGAAGGTCTCCCCACCACACACCGAGACAGAGAGATCTTATTGAATGGTGTGTTTCGAAACACACAAGCGTCCACGTCCACACCCCGAAATTTCACGCGAAAGGCCCCGATGAGTATAACAGAGAAAGAGAGACTGCAAGGAAGGAGAGCGCAGGGTAAGGAAGAGAGTGCAACACGTTGGAGAGAGGCGATGTGGCTTGCGCGCAGGTATGCGCCAGCAGAGAGTGTATATCGCTCTCGGGGATCTTCATTGAGCACAGTGTGGGCCCCGCCGATGAAAGGGCCGTGCCGCTGCTGGTAATCGACCTGGAATGCCGGCTAACCGATCTGCTGCAGCAGCGCACTGCTCGAGGACCTTTAAAGCCAAAGACGGAGAAAGAGGAGGCTCTGCCTAGGCGAGACCTCGGCAGCTCCGTTACGAGCGTTACTTATTTGCGGAGGGAGGGAAAGTTTGTTGCCCGATGGAAATTGAGAGCTGACGTTGGCTTTGTTGGGCTTTAGGATTTAGGGGGAGTTTATAGTCTTTTTACTTATTTCATTTCTTCTTTTTTCTCCCTTTTTTTAGGGGATACGCTGATCTTGACTGCTTACTTTGGCACCGGAAATCGATCGAGAAAAGGTGTATAAGGTGTTTGTTGTGCGTGGGACGCCCGGGACCGGATATAATCGGAGATGAATTGGTTCGATATACGCTAAGGAGAAGTGGTCGTTGACTTGGAATGCTGAGGCTATTGTTTTTGCATGATTTTTTTCTTCAATTCTTATTTGTTCAAGTATTGTACGCGCTTATTTATTTTTATCGTACGAAAAAATCTTTATGGATATTTTTTTCATCATTTTTTTATTACTCATTGTTATATCGCAATGCTATTAATTCGTATCTAATTAAGATTATAACAAAATCGGTATAGCACGTGAATTAAATCAAAGTGAATCTTACCAATTAGATAAAACCAAAAAAAAGTAAAAACAACAAAGCCATTGATATTCTAAGATTCCAAAAAAGAGTGGTTGAACCAAAGTGAATAACACCGGTACACCAGACCACATCTGCGCGCGTTAAGCCAAGACCGTCAACTCGGCTCTTTCCGTCCGATTTTTCCTCCTCCTTTTTTTCAAAAAAAACCTATGCGCCACCCGGGGCGTATATATATAGCTGGTACCCGCCAACGTTGCAAGTCTCGGATATACCTCTGGGGGCAAACGGAAGACCGAATTCAAAATACGCGTATATACCCCGCTGAGGGTAACGAGGCTGTCTCTCTCTCTCTCTCCCTCCTCTCGCGGCCCCGCACAACATCTGGCCACCAGGCCGCTATATCGTGTGCTCGTTATGTTCTCTCTCTCTCTCTCGCCGCACGTATATTCCGACTAGCCGGGCCAATTCCCTTTGTCTTGCTTAAAGCGTGAAGAGGAAGTTATTTAATAACTTCATTATGTTGAAAAGCTTGCGACTGAGGGCCCGCGTTTAACTTATCCGACCGCATATATTATGAGAATGGTAAAACCAACCTCGCTGCTGACCAATAGCCTCTTTTTTATTCACAAACCGCGCGCGTAGCATATACGAGCACACAAAGAGGCGTCGAGCCCACGGCGGAAATTGAAATATATTTATCCCGCTTGGCTACATAATCAATTTTCCACAGGTCAAAGTTCATCAATTTACTCTTGATTAATATACACGTATAGCAAAGCCTCGGGTTTGGAATGACATTTCAATGAATTTGTATGGCTAATGAGAAGGGCCACATAATACGCGCGCGACCGTTTCAGGCGGACGCAGCTTAGTCGACAATAATGGAAAAAGCATTGAATGCGCTCCGATATATATCAATAGACCCACTCGAATATTCCCCCCACCCTACCCCCCCCCTTAACCGTACATTAAATCAACAATCGTTTCATCCATTTTAAAGCGACGAGCCGAAGGAAACGCGCGTATCCGCTGTCGAATCTACCTTAGCTCAACCTCTCCTCGCTTTCTTCCCCGCCATCACCAAAATTTGTATACAAAGACCCGTGGAATTCGATGCTTTCGATCGATCAAACGCGAGATACCTCGTGGATCCCTTTTATATACACGACGCCCATGTACGAGCGGGTGACAGAACGACGCCACAATCAATAAAAATCGAACGTCGGGCTTATAGGAAGATAACAAAAAAAAAAAAGAAAGAAGAGAGAAACGATGCGTTAAACACGGGCTAGCGTGTCTGACAGATATATCAGCGCGGAATGAATGCCGAGACTGTCCGGGACTCGCTCTGTACTAATAAACCCCGGTGTATATTCTTCCCCCCCCCCGTTTATCACGTATCCGATATACGCGCTGGAATACCAATCGACCGAGCTCTGTATCGCTTAAACACACATAAACGCACGGAAACCCGGACGATCGGCTGGTTTACGAGCGCGTAATTGTTTACCCTGCCGCGCATCCGCATAGATTTATCTCCGGCATCCTCCCCGACTACAAAACGATCTCGTTATTTTTCATCCGTTTTCCCTCGATCGTTCAGCGTCGCGCTTTAATTTTACCCCGGTTATGGATCTATCTCTACCGTAAACGCGTGTAATTTTCAAACGATCTTGCATTTTATTGTTGCCGTAATTTACAGCTGCGCGTAGGCGTGTGTGTGTGTTTGCGCGCGGCAGAGGAGGCGATATAGTTGTGAGAATAATCGCGAGATGTTTCGTTATTGATATGAGAATCTTTTACTGTTACGCGAGTTCTCACGGCGCGCGCGCTCTTGTCTAAGGCTTTTGTAGGCCGCATACCTCTCGCGTATATTGTCTAGCGTGTGTACGTACGTAGAGCTGCACACATTTGACAATCGCTAAATCATGCACTCGATAGATATTGTGTATAATATTTACGTTACGTAATCGTTCGGGTGGCGTATACGAGCAGATTCGGCGCTGCCTTTGTACCATTCTCACGAGCGTATAAGTATTATTAAACGATATTCGAGTATAATAATAAAAAAAGAAAGAAAAAGAAATACAAGCATGAGAGCGAGAGAGAGAGAGAAAGACTGTCATACGTACAATACTCACACACAGAGACTCTCTGACTGGAGTGCCGCTCTACGACATGTTTTCAAGCGCTCAAGGGTTAACGCGCTCTCGGGTGAATCAACGCACAGCTATTTAATCGCTTTTTCTCCTATAGCGCTCGCGCACAACAGGATTGGATGTGAGTGCGTTAAGAGGGGGAAGGGTCAAGCAGCGCGGGCGCACATAATGCTAATGCCGCGGACGGAAAAGCGGTCTTTCCTGCATTGATAAAGCGAGCGCACTCTTTCAACGTCTCGTCGAGTGTTTATACACCTATAGATCGAATAGGAAGAAGGAGAGAAATAGTCGGTCGCGACTTTGAAATTCGTCATAGCCTACCGCCTTATGGTGCTGGCGTATGCGCCTGCATGGGAGAGGGCCTTATAAATACGGCCCCGTGACTAATGGAATTTCAGTCGCGAGTCCTATATAAGCGTGTTGATTCAACCGATCTTGGCCACCTTGGGATTCTTGGGATGGTTGTAGGACGAGAAAGAGAAAATGAGAGATCGGTGGTAACGGCTCTGTGGGAGCTTATCGCGTGTCTGCGTACATACAGCCGCGTGGCTTTTATCGGAGGACCGAGGAATCTGGTGGTTAGGTTTTTCGCGGTTAAGCCGCGTAGGTAAAGAGTCCCCTGGAGATAAGCGAGCCTGACGCGTTTGACTATACAAATTTGGAGTTGGACGAATGAGGCTTGGAAGATAGGCCGGGAGATAAAGGTATAGCGAGAGAGTCGGGGACTCCTAAACGGCTAATGAAGCGCCTGTTGAGATTAGCAGTGATTTGGGAAGGTCGTTTATTTGTTGTACAACTTCTAAGCTTACTGATACAGTACGTGTAGTCGACAATTGGACTAATGAAAACCGGAGAAATTCACTTTAGCGATAATTGCAAAAGAAAAGGATTTAAAAAAAATAACAAGTAAAATGTTCAACAACATCCAGCGTCCAAAGATAATCAGGATGAGCAAGCTGGCAAGGAACAAGCGCGTCCGTGTCTATATAATTTAACGACTGATCAAAGTCAATTTGAAAATAAGCAAAATCAGCGCCGGTTCCGCTGCAAATAGTAACATACGAAAGAAAAGAGCGGAAGGCTGCAGTTATAGGAAAAGTGCCTCGACATCCGCGCGCACGAGCGAAGGATGAGAGAAGGCGAGAAAGGAGCAAAAAGGGAAGGAGAGCCCTAAAGAGTAACTCCGGAGAGGGAGTTAAGTAGTATACGGGGAGGAAACGCCGCCGAGCGCATGAATGAAATCCTCGACTACTCTCAACGTGCGTATATACACCTATACAATTATGTCCATGTGTGTGTGTGTGTGGGTATAATCACCTCGTGGTCGGCAATGATGGGCGACTTGTCGAGTAGGTTCTCGCTGCTGACGGGGCTGGGCGGTAGGGCCGAGGTCGGACTGGCGCTCGGGCTGACGTGAAAAGCCTTGGCCTCCTTGGCCTGTCGCTGGGGCGACATGCGCGAGGGGAAGCTCAGGGTCTTGGTCCACTGGGACAGTCCTCGGACCATTTTGGCGGCGCGTCGGCGACCGTAATCGAGGGGCTGGACGAAGGTGCCGAAGCGACGACGACGCGGTGCAGCCGATGCCGCCGCGATCGTGGAGAACGTGATGCGCGGATACCTCTCGCTTCTTTGACAGAGGCGAAACTGGCACACAGTATGATAGCCGAATGTCGCACACTATTGATGCCGGCTCACAATAAACAGACGCGGAGGTTGTATGTACGTAAGGTGCGAGGGGACGGACAGGAGCGACACGTCTGCTCGGATCGGCCGTGCTCACTTGACTGAATGCGGAGTCCGGAGCGGAGGCAGCGTGTGTACGGGATGCGGCGGTGGCGGCGCTCTATACACCGTGCCGCTTCGTCTGACACGCTCCGAGCTTGTGTGAGTGAGCGGATCGAAAGGCATGCGCCAGAGAGAGAGAGAGAGCGAGCGGAACAGCTGCGCCGGGGGCAGCCGTCGGCTATCCGATTGGCCGGCACAGGGCCCCCGGCACGCGGTCCGCAGGAAGAGGAAAGAGGAGGAGACTCTCTCTCTCTCGCTCGCTCTTAAGCGACTAGCTCTCTCGCTCGACGGAAACGATCTCGGTCGGCTCCTCTCGCTCTTTTTTTTCAGCTCGATCGCGACGTGCGGTCTTGTCTGGGCTCGAGGATGCTTTGCCGACCCGGAGAGGATATGCGCGCTTTGCAGGGGTTGAGAGAGAAGGGGGACATATTACGATCGAGTGCCAGTGAAGGGAGAAGTGGCATGGGGCCTTTTTTTCCTCGCTCTATACTCCCTTTCGATTGGCATTTTTTCGGGGCTGGTCTTATTATGAGAGGAACCAGTTCCGCACTGAGGATGTCCGGAATTCTATCGATGATTGTTTCTACCCTTGATAGACCTTGAGATTTTTTGGCTGTAAAAAAGGCCAATTAGCTGTTTAATAAGCTAACAAACTGTTTTCGGTATAATTGATAAGTCAAGAAGTAATTAGCAAAACTTATAAACCCGCGCGTTCGTATTTTATCGATATTAATTCGTATATATAGAAATTAATAGTCGAAGCCAGGACGTAATTAACGAAGCACGCACGAACGTCTTAATTGAACAAAATTCGTCCATTCGCGCAAAGAACGTTACAAAAGCCCCTCGTTCCATTGCGCAACTCACGCGCATCGCGATTAAACGAAAAAGAGCCCGAGGTAAATAAATAAACGGATTTATCCGAAGGCCGTTCGTTGATCCAACGCAAGAGGCGATAGCAACGGAACGGCTGAAGAAACAAAAATGAGGGAGAGAAGAGCAAACGAGAAAGAAAGAGAAATAGAGATCGAGGAGCAGGGAACGCCGAGAGATAAAAAGGGATGAAGGCGCACACATGGCAAGCGGCGGTAGTTGAGAGAGAAAGAGAGCGATCCAGCCGATAGGAGATCGGCAAGAGTAGGGGGCAGGGGAGTGAAAGCGGCGCGCGCGCCAACTTAATCTCTTCGTCTCTCTCTCTCTCTCTCGCTGATATATACCGGGCGCCGAGGTGGAGGCGGATAAGCCATCCGGCCGCAGATGAAAACGCCTAATTACTCTTTCTCTTTTTCTCCATCACGATCGATTTGGCTTTTAATTAACGATCAATTTATCTGCCTTTGTTTTGTTCTCCGGGTAGCAGCGAAAGAAGCCTAATCAACTGACGGTATACTGCAAAGAGCGATGTTGCGATGCTGCGTATACAAGCGTCCGGTGATTTTTGCGGAAGTAGATTGATTCTTGGGCGATTTAACGAGATGAGAACGCTGGTAATAATAAGTTGAGCGTTAAGCGCTAGAAACAATAACAGCGATAATTGCGTTGATTTACGGCTATGAGGGTCCGATGGATGGTGTATATATTCGAGGACTAAGATGAGAAATCCTTTAGACGTAGGCATTTAGTTTTAGATTGTTTTTTTTCGCTGTCCTCCTGCAAGGTTGCTTTCCATTGCGTAACGATTTCACTTCCGAATCGTTACACCGATATTATTCTGTCGCGTGCTTACTGGGCTATGTCGTGTGCTACGCTTGTTTTTTTTCCTTCGCAGGATGTAATTTGCCGGAAAGAATCGGCTTATGTAAAAACGCTCGTTTCCACCTAATATACAACGATATGGCCACCTTGCGCTGTCTGATCGTCATTCGAGCTAAAGTCTACGAAAGCGGCCGCGATATAACTTCTAAAAGCACCGCCGAGCCTGTATACCTCCCACGGACAACGAAGATCGGCAACCTTATAGCTCGACTCCCGCGTCACATCGATCAATCAAAGCAAAAAATAGAAGAAAGAAAGAAAGGGGAGACAGGAGGCTCGTGACTGAAAAATCAATAATACAGATCTCAAAGCAACGATGTCTATTGGCAGACAAGTGGTTGCGCGTGCGAAAAGCCGAAGAAAGAACCGTTGCGTCGAGAATAGAGCCACCGCCGTCGGCGAAGCAGCCGCGTTCCGGTCAAGCCGCGCCTCTCGAGAGCTAAAGAATCGCACGGAGAGGGACCAGGGGATTTCTGGGGAAAGGACCGAAGGAAATGACAATGGGTGGGCAAGAAGAGTATAGGCGCGGGCAATCATCGTACCGTCACGAGCCGATCTTTTTCCCCGAGCGCGCGCTAAATATCACCCACGCGCGGGGTGTATATATATCACGACTCCGAAGAACAGCCGCGCCGCTATGTTTCTAGGAATATCTCGGCGACGGAGGGAAAGAGGAAGTGGTAAAGAGTGTCGCGGTGAAAAGTCCTGCGGCGGGTTGATTAGAAGGACGAGGGGACACGCGCTGAATATAGCGGAATAGCGGCATTAGGCCTAGAGTGGGAAAAAAAAAGAACTGCGCTCATATTGTTCTTCCGATTCTTTTGTTTTCCCATCCCACCCCCCTCCAAGGATTTCCAACTGTCACACCCTTTGATAAGGGAGCCATCAAGAGTAATTGATAAGGGAAAGAGAAATTGCACGGCGTGACGGAGGAAAGGGGGTGCTGCTTTCTTTCGTCAAATCGCTTGAGAAATCGCTGTACGATCGGCAAGCTTAGACTCTACTACCGAGGAAAATCTATGTATGTGTATCGCCATGGGGAGGAGAAGAGAAAGACGCAGGCAGCCGGCGAGCTGTCCATCAAGTAGGCAGCGAACCTCGGCTTTTCGTCGTACGAAGCGAGCGCGCACGATCCCAGGCTGAGATTTCAACCGATCGTGTGCGGCTGTGTATATGTCGCGGCTATAAGCTGCCGAGGCCAAACAAGCCCACGCGATTGGAGAAAGGGGGCTGTGAGAAAATATGCGCAACGTTGCCGCCGCCGCTCGCGACTTCTTCCACGCCTGTGTATCCTCCGTCCGCCTTAGCTACATAGCACGTGACTGTGCTTACGTAAGCCTATCGGTATCAACGATCGCCGATTTCTTGCGGATTAGCGCAAGGAACCGGAGAACGAGATGCGCGTGTTTATATTATCCTCGGCCGATTTATTTGCCTCGTTGTTTTGTGGGCGACCGAGTTTGACACGATAATCGATGATAAACGTGAAAAAGAAGCGTATACGAAGAGGATATGGGACGAGTGTGTTGTGCGTACCATTAAAAATATGTGATGCCACAGGGGGGGGGGGGACGTTAAAATGACGCGCCGGTTATTCCACATGGGGAGGCGGGAAAGAGAAAAAAAGCGCGGCTGTCATTCAAAGAGCCCTGGAATTCCAGAGCGTCCGATATCGGTTCACAAAGAGAGACGAAAAGCAGAGAGAGAGAGTAAGACGCTATACGTCCAGGGGTCTAATCGCACTCGAGGGAAAAAGCGCGACTGGTCGTCATCACGAGCCCTGGCTTTTCTTCTCATCGCCGCTTCAACAAAGACCTCATACCATCCGCGTGAATCGTACATGTATAGAAAAAAAAGGCGCCGAGAGAGATAAGTGAGCCGTGCGTTGCGGGAGAAGCTGCATATACGAGGCGTAAAGGAGCGCATCATGTGTCCGTTAGAGGTAAGGCGGAGATTGAAAGAATAAAAAGATGAAAAAAAAATACGCTCGAGCGAGAAGCGAAGGAGGAAAGTTCTCGTATTGCCGGCAGGTGAGAGAGAGATAAAGAAAAGTGGTTAAGGAGTGGAGAGTGCCTGTGTAATATCCTTGTAGGAAATTTGATGGTGAAAAATGGTCAGGCGAATAGGAATGGCCAGAATCCCACCATATCGTTATAGTCAGTGCTCTATTAAATAAGTAGAGGATC